>APFE030426935.1:5135-27880 GCA_000404065.3 Pinus taeda | reverse complement strand
TGCTTGTCTATATTTGTTTGTTTTATAAACTTACAGACGGAGCCTGAAGTCAAGCTAGCTAGCCTTCGAACTGCATTTTCTATGCAAGTGCAAAGTAGATCAATGTTGCTTCAGTCTATCTCCGGGTTTTGTTTATAAACTGAACAATCTATTTGTAAACATTCTAATTGCCCTGGTGGTGGCTCTAGTAACCTCATTAGATCAACCCCTATGATTTATATTTACTGAACATCACTTGCTTGACTTAAATCCCTGAAATAAGCTGCAAACTGTGACCAAGAACCAAGTTGAAGTCTTGTCCCTAGACCATCACACCTTCTCTTCTTGGGAATCTGGATGCATCGCACCTCCTGTGTGCAATAGGTGTACTACATCACACTTTCCCTGTGTTACAAGTGTACTGATCAGACGAGACCTCTTCTTGTTCCAAATTTTGGTTTTTTGTTCACTCTCTTTAGCTTTATTCAGGAGTTTTGTTGTCTTTGATTAGTATACCACTGTGGAAACCCCCTTCCTTTCCATCATTCCACCTCCATTGTACAAATAATTGTAAATGTTTTTTTGTATTGTGCGCCATTTTTAGTTCTCTTTTACAAAGAAGTAGCATAATCGAACTATCGTTTCTTGATTTGGAAGTGTCGCAAGTGCCGTTTTCAGTCATAGAAGAGAATCCTATTGTTCTTGATGGTCGATTATACTGTTACTCTTGTATTTGATTTGAATTATTAGTTTTTCAAGTGTCGAAAACAATTTTCAATTCGAAATCGCAAAGTGTCGTCATTGTCTTCCTTTTGTATTTTGAAGAAAATTGTTAGTACTGTCACTTTGAAAAGATAATTTAGATTTGTACTTAGCATTCTTCTTGTCATTCACACTTTAAGAAGGTTGAAAACAAATACATGCATGTGCATTTGCATTTAGACTGCTTGTTGGTTTGATTTAGGACAGTGCATCTAGTGTGTGCTCTGTGCTCTATGTTGAAATAATTTCATTTCTCTTTCCTTAGTAGCTAGGATTTTCATTGCAAAAAGAAGATTAAATGATTGTTATCATCTTAGATTTCATTTTAGAATTATATATCTACATCATGCGGTGAACCTAAAAGGAAAATTTCTTAAGAAAGATCATCTGTAAAATAAATTCAATGAACATAAAAACGCTTTGGAACCTAATGCACAACATTTAGAAGTCTAGGCTAGAGACGTATTCCGGCGTCGTAAAGCTTGGTAACTATCGCTTTCATTGCTGGTTGGGTGATTCCTCTCTTTGAGACGACAAATGCCAGTATGGAATTGTGCTCCCACGTACCGTCGAGTATATATTGGGAGACCACAATAAGCTATATCCTTTATCCTTAGGAAGCCGTGTCTGCCACCCTATCGATCGCAATGCACTGAACACAACATTCAGGAAGATTGACTGTCGTACCGTAAAAAGTATTCTTGCAGTTTTGCCGATTGGTTTGTATCCCTTTGTTCTAGTATTTTCTAGAGTAGTCTCTTTTGTTCCTTTTCAGCTCCTTAAAGGAAAAGGTCCATCTAAGCACTTGTCACTTCAGGCTCATTAAAAATCGAAGGCGACTAGAGTCATATTTTGTTTTTTCTCGACTCTTAAAAATTGAAAAAACAAGTTGTGTGAAAGCGTCTAAAATTTATTTTAGTCAGAATAATATCACTATTCCCGCGTTGGTCTTAGGTTGAGAAAATGGAGTCCACCAACCAAGGATTTCCCCCTGGAGGGAATCCTAGTCCTTTCTCCTCTTGGGGAGATGTTGGCGCACCTCATATGGCCACATTGTCACTTCCAGGATTGATAATTGGTTTGTCGTTATGGCTCTTCTCTACCTCTGTCATTCAGAACGCCGTGATTCCTGAAAAATCAAGTCAGCAACTAGATGATATTGGAGTTACCCCCCAACCTTCTACTTCATTTGTTTCTTCCTCTCCTCCTTCGTCTTCGCTTGATGAAGCTGGTAAAGCTGAAAATCAAGTAACTAAGAAGGAGAGGAAGGGGAAGGAGAAGAAGGAAAAGAAGAAGGATCCAAAGGCAAAAAGGGGCAACCGTGCGTCCTCCAGCGAAAATCCACACACTACAGCATCCAAGCCTAAATCTCCATGTTTCATTTGCAAAGGAGACCACTATCATCGAGATTGTCCTTGCATCCCTCAGATCTTAAGGGACTAGTCTCCTCGTTTGCACAATCCGGTGTCATCAACCTCTGATCATGTTGAAAGTACACCGTCAACTAGTGAAAGCGAAGTATCTGGACAGAAAAGGAAATGTAAATTTCCTTGTAAACTGTGTGAAGGTGATCATGTTTTCCACCATTGTCCCTTTCTAGATGAAGCTAAAAGAGTTTTGGATAACCATCCTGCTTCACTGCTACGGCTTCCTCCTGGATACAAAAAACTCTTGTCGAGTCCATCACTGGTTGAGAATCCGACTGACACACCATTGTGGTCAGTCTAAGCATCTATTATTGAAGATAAACCCTCTGAATCCACACCAGATGAAAGTAAAAAGGTCAAGGTGGCAGTTGACCTAGTCTTGCCTTCAGAAGGTTCATCTTCAGATGATATAGTCACCGAAGAGAATAAGAACGACACCGTTCAAATTCTTTTCATAAACACAGACTCCGAAGAACAAGGGGGAAATCTACCCGTTCCTTTACCGCAGGAAGCAAGTTCATTAGAGTCGTATCTGGCCGTTTATTCAGTCCCACCTCCAAGCAACCTAGTCATTTCCTTCGATTGGAATCTACTAGGCAGACCCCGTTTACCGGCGAGTGTACCATTCCGAATCATTGTACAAGCTTACAGAATGGTCATGGTCGATACCATCATAGATGAAGGGGCTTCTATGAGTATCCTTTCCTCGACTGCTTGGAAAGCGCTTGGTTCACCATTGCTTATGCTTGAGATGAGAAATCTGACAGGCTTTGACAAAGGAACCAGTCGACCGTTAGGGATCCTTCCCAATGTGCCTATAACGTTGAGAAGGAAAACCATTTATATAAACGTAATGGTAGTCCAAGGGCCTCTAGATTATAATATACTCCTTGGGCATGACTATATTTATTGCATGGGAGCCATTGTCTCCTCACTCTTTCGAGTAACGTGTTTTCCGCATGAAGGCAGAATGGTCTATCTCATAGACCATCTTTCGTCAAATACCATCCCTAAATGGTGTTTTTATGTAAGGAATGTCTCATCAATCTCCAGTCTATGAAGAACGTGAGTAATTCGGGAGGACATGACTGAAACCTAGGGGGCATGCACCCTGGCCTGTTTCAACAGGAAAACTCTAGGCATAGAGTAGGTTTCTGCAAAGGATGTATGACCAGTCTAATACTCGTCTGTATAGGAAGAGGGAATTAGACTGGAATAAGATACCTCCGTTAGAAGGTATGCCTTTCCCTATAGAACAAATGTTTTGTCTGAAAATTGAAGGGTAACCTAGAAACTCTACTTCGCTATGCATGGGGGCATGCAAACCTTTTGCGAGCAAGTGAAGAGCGACCTCTATAGTTCTGATGGCTTCAACTACTTAATTTGGGTGAGTGGTCAAATCAACCATTCACCTTCGCAGGGGCCAAATGGCACTGGTAAAGTAAAGGAAAATTTTCCTACCTGACCTTAGTAGTTAAGAAACCACTAGGACAATAGTTGTTAGTTTCTAGCTTGCATGCAAAAGGATATGGAGCACAGCTTCGAAAGGTGCAAGCTCCATAAAAAATGGAATCTATCGATGAGATTTCCTTATTATATGACTAGCATGAGCAGTTTTTATGTGAAGTTCAAGCTTGTTAAAAATTAAACCTAAGCAATGAGAAAATGTTTCCCCCAGAGTTTAAGCTCATTAAAAAATGAACCAATTTCTGGTAAATAACCATTGTGAATGCATTATCATCAACTTTTGAGCCTTGGTCGTGTTCTCGTCATCACCTCCACTCTATTTTAGCCGATCATATGCCTCCATTTTTTTGTTTACCCTTTTGAGGAACATCTATGATGAGTGAGTCTGTTAGCCATCCTTATGACACTGTCATGATTGGAAAATTCCTACCTGGAATCAGCTGCTACCCGAAATTATCACTCGTTCCTCAAAAAACGAGTCTCCTTTAAGCACTTTTCATCCGACTCATAAAATATGAAAAGATTGTCGAGTGATTGGCCTCTCCAGCTCGTTAAAGTTACCAGAACTGCTACCCCTCCTCTAGATTTTAATCTTTTTGGACCTAAGGGATTATTACACAAAAAGATCAAGCGCTTGTCTTGTTTGGCTCGTTAAAACTATCGAAAATTCATCCCTTTCATATTATTTTATACTTTTTCAGACTTGAGGGATTATATGACGAAAAAGGATTATTGGAGTTTCCTTTCCAACCCTTTTGAGACTCTCTAAAATTGAAAAAGGACCAAGTTATCATTTTCGTTAAAGTTGTTAAAATCAATAGCGACAAACTTGTCCAAATGGATGAGAACGAGTTTCACTGTTGCTAGGCTCGTTAAAACATAGCGACGAGTTCACCCGAAGGGCGAATTATATAACAAGAAAATGTTATCCTCCTCAAGCTTGATAAAAATAAAGAGGTACTGGTCAGCAATGACTGGGGAAAATTGGGAAGAAAACTTTAAGAAACTTTATTGGTAGCAAGTCGCTCTTGAACATGACACTTTCACTCCACGTCTGATTCGGGTTGGGTTATTCCGTTCACCGGCCATATCACCATTGGTCCATCGTACCATCCCTATTTGGGGTCGCTACCAATCCTTTTCAGTGTTGCCAGTATGTTCGATAGAATTCGCTTAGAAAATTCACCTGTGTCTCATCCGCTGCAATACATTCACGCTCCATTCTTTCATGACCGTCACCCTGAACCTTGTATCATCAAATTGTTTTCACCTCCAAAATCATTTGCTCTATTCTATGTCATAGATGTTGGATTCATTAAGGCCCTCCTACGACGGGTTGCTTCTTGTCAACATTAGCTCATTATCCAAGAAGTCAACCTAGGAACAACCCTTTCAGTACTTTGAAGCTTGCATGCCTCAATGGCAAGTTTCTCACTTTCAGCGACAGGTTTACATCAATGGCCTTTGACTGAGAGATTTTGCGTGGTGTTCGACGCCAAGTCCCATTTTCACACCACGTGAATTGTACTGTAGTACCTTGAGGGTCATCATCATTATCGGTGATTCCTCTCGCGCTTATTAACAACTTACATTATTGGCTGGTAATCAGGTGATGTCTTTCCATGTTCGACTCTAGAACATCTTTCACATGGATCGACTCGTATTCCGAGTGAATATTGAACGAGTTTGAAGACCTCAGATCTAGTTTCATCCATTCGGGCTGTGTATATTCAGGAATATAAAAACATCAAATGTACATCATTGTCAAACAGATGATCATCTGAATCAAAGGATGATGGCTCTGTCCGAATCATCAATCTGCTACATAGACGGTTGTCTGTCCTTTGTACATGAAAATGAATTTATAAAGTTGAGCATGGGAATGCCCGCCTTTGCTAGATCATGAAAAATATTATGAAGATAATGTATTGTACTTTATCTTATTACAAGTCACCTTCCAGCTCGAAAAAGCTTCAGATCCTCATGGTAAAGCATTTCACCAGACATCAAAAGATTAACGACCTCATGCTTTAGGGGGAAATTGTTATAGACATTTTTGGGCATTGCAACCCCAATCATACATGTCCATAAACCAAGGGCTTATAAGTCCCTAAAAGTGTTGCTTCACACCCTAAAGGAACAAGGTCAATTGATTACATCATCTCCCAGAAGTTCCACAGAGTAAACTGCTCAGAACTAGTCAAAACTGGACCATACAGACTGCCCAGTGTAGAGGGTGCGATGCATCCCACCTGCTCAGAGTAAAAAGTGTGATGCATACTGGAAAGCCCTTCTATAGGGTGCGATGGGCGAGAGAAGACAAATGGCAGAGACAGTTTGTAAGGTGGATAATCATGGAATCTTCCAGAAACTTCTCTTGTGACACTTGCCTCTCCGAATTCGCCCAGGGATGAGTAATAGATCATCAATCTCCAAGTGGAATCAAGAACTATCAGAGAGAGTACACTAATCAAAATCCTAGAAGCTGACTCACCCCCTTGCAATCATCTATATATGGATCCCTCATCACAGAGATCCAGAGGCTGGAATCTTGTATCTTGTAAGGAAGTGTTGTTGGTTTCCTGGTGCAACATCATAGTGTTGGGTGATCTAAGCTTTTCATGAGGTGAAGAAGGGATTTCATGCTGAGAGGGCGATGCTGGGTCAGAACAATTTGTTGTAATCCTCTTTGATATTCTTGATATTAATAAAGCTATTCAAGTTTTCCTCCACATTCTTGTATGTTTGATGATATATGCATTTGTGTGGTCAATATATATCTGGTCCTGTATTGTTTATGATTGTAGATCTCTGCTCTTCGATAGTATTATGCTGCTTTGATCCCACAAGTGCTCTTTGAAGCTGGGTAGACGAAGGAGGAGCAACAAATATCTATCAGAAGGGAGAGGAACCAAGCAAGGAACCAAGCACAAGACTGAGGTTGGTGTCCTTTGTTCCTCTCTTATCTACTTCTCATAAAGGAAAGCGAAAGTGGTTTTAGTTTGTTTGTTTCTAAGATAGCTACCAGTCTTAGTGGGACTAGCAGCTCTGAGTGGACACTAGATTTCCCGATAACACTTATCGAAAGATATATCCCATTAACTATATAATATTCTCCCAAAAAAAATCCAATACCATAGCTAATCCCTTTAGGTGTGAAAATGATTATTATTTTTCCCAAAAGAAGGCTAACACAATCGATATTATGCAAGTGTACCTTCCTTTTCTCGAGAAATCTAATACCAAAACTATATTTTTCAATGCATGAAAATTTGTATGTTTCTCTAAAGAATCTTCCAAAGGAATCTTAACACAATAAACCATGTGATTACCAGTTTTCCTCTCCAAGAATCTAATTGAATAATGCATACAAGGACATGTATTTTCCCCTCTTCTTTTGAATAATTCTAACACAACAAATACTCCCTTAAATACAAAATATATATATATATATATATATATTATATTGCAATGAATCTAACACACTAATTATTCTTTTTCCAAAAGTTAGCTAACTCCCTACCTATTATGCATACAATATAAAATTTGTTCCTATCATTTCACACATCAGAAAAACTTCTAATAATTCCTTAAGAAATAGCATGAATAACAAATCATTCTCAAATAACACAACCAGTTGTCTTTTATGTAGAGATTTTATGTGAGCTCTTTCTCAAAAAAGTTACTCATTTCTTTTTGCACAACTCAAGCTTCCCATGCATGTAAAATCACATATTCATTTCTAGTAGATCAATTATACTAGATATTATTCATATGCACATAAGCACATATTATCTTTAAGAGTCCAATATTTCTCTTTAAAAATTTAATGCATATGCATCACAAGAACATCCTTGGTAAATTTTTAAATGATATAAATTAATTCATTTTTAGGAAATTAGTTCATGCAAATAACTTATTTCTTTTCAAGAAAAATAAAACTTAAGAGTTAGTTATTTGTGCATGCAATTAATTTATTTCTTTTCAATAACATTAACACAATAGTTATCTCTATATGTACATAAAAAATATTCTTATCGACCTGACAAATAATATGGTAGCACTTTGTTTTTCCTAGTTTAGTCATCAACTTTGGATGTGGTTTCCAAACATATGAAAATGAATTTTTGAAAAAAAAAAGAATTTTTTGTTGGAAACAAGTTCATTTAAAAAAAATATCTTGGGTTTTACACAGGTGTTATGGTGTTAGGTCCTTATAATACTAGTGATGCCCCCATTAATATTGTAGTTGTAACCCTTATTAATATTTTTGTGCTCCTATTGTCCCCATATTGTTATTACTGTGCCCCATAGAATCCCTCTATTGTTATTTTTATGCCTTTATATTATTATTGTTAGGTCGGCTTGGTTATATTGGGAACCCTTAGACTCCTATATAGAAAGGAGGTTTTGTCATTTGAATCATCCAAGAATTGTTCATTTGTGTAATGTAAAGGAGGTTTCCCCCTCAAAGAGGTTAAATTCTAAGGCGTTGATCTATCTTTTCTATCTTTTTGTGAGTTGGTTTCATAGCATTTGGTATCAAAGCTTTGGATTCTAGGGTTTCGTTGCTCCAAATAGGTCATCGTGGAATTTTCGCTATAACTTTTTTTTTGCGACATTTCAGAAGAGAAAAAAAAACCCATTTGAGATAAAATCGCACTGAACCTCGGTTCTGAATTTCAGAGCTTTTTCCACTATATTTGTGGAGATATGATCTGAAAGAGTTGGTCTTTTTGCAGACTCCTAAATTACATTCAAAACAGGTGACCTAGGGAAAATATTCATAACTTTCTCTCTAAGCATCATATTGAAATTTTGTAAGAAGGTACAGAAATAGGACAGATTGTAGTTTCTTGTACATATTTTCAGAGCCAAAGGTCGAAATAGTGACATGTGGCACTTCATACAAGTTCGCTCTTCTAGAAAGGTCTATAATCAGGTCATCTTGGGAGATTGTGAATAACTCTTCCTTGGAGAATCCAATTTGGATCAGACTGGTGGCATTGGAAAGAGGACGTAGAGGGCTACTACAGATCACAATTTCAAAACTAGATGATCTGAAATTACAGAGATACATCAGATTCAATATCAAGCTCCTACAAAGTGAAAAAAGGTGTGTAGTTTTTTTTTAAATCTTTGCATAAGCTTGGTTTGAAAAATTAGTTTAAAGGAATTCAAAGGGCATAGTAAAGCATTATTATCGGTAATTGATGACCCGAAGAAATAAAATGCAAACACCTAGTAAGCAACTTTAAAGCTCTAGCATGACTCATGAAGAAGAATAAATGCAACATGATATATCAAAATTACGAGACCAAGTGCAACAAGTGTCACTTGCACAAAAAGTAATAGAATCTAAGATGGATGGTTTAAAGAAAGGTGTAGAAGCTAAGATGGATTGTTTAAAGAAAGACATGGAAGCTAAGATGAATGGCATGGATGCTAAAATGGATGGCATAGATGATAAGATGGAAGAGTTAAAGATAAATATGAATAAGTTGCTACAAGAAATGGTCATTAATGGTGAAGGGTAGTAAAGGAAACTCATGAGGAGAACAAAAGAAATGTTAATAATGATTCCATAGACTAATGTTGGATAAAAGACCCACCATATTCCAAAAAATGATATGAGGAAGTTTTATGACAAGGATCTCGCAACATGGATGTTACAAATGGAGCAATTTTTCGATCTCAATAATGTGCAAAATGCACAGAAGGTACGTATTGCAACTTTATATTTGGAACCAAATCAGTTTGTATGGTGTCAATGGCTTTTCTCTCGTAAAAAAATTATCACTTGGGAAATTTTTATGGAAGAATTGATAGCACATTATGAGGATACAAAAAGCAACACTTTTTTTAGTCAATTGATAAGTCTCAAACAAAGAGGGTTCAATAATGGAGCACATTGAGGAGTTCCAAAAATTGAACATAAGGGTAAAAAATATTCCATAGGAGCATAGGATTGATGTGTTCATAGGGACTTTAAAGGATAATATCCAACATGATGTTCACTTTTGGGAACCTGATTCATTAGAGAAAGCATTTAAGTTAGCAAGAAAAATGGAAAGCAAAATTATGGCAACCAGGAAGCATATCACTCAACTATAAAGATGGTAGTGTTGTTGCCCATAGACTTCCACAACCTGTTTACACCACAACAATTAGAAGAAAAAATAGAAAAATGGCTTTGTTACAGTTGTGATAGCAAATACATTAAAGGTCATAAGTGTGTGGAGAAGAAATTATTCTATATAGATTGTGTAGAGGAAGAAGAAAAGGAGCAAGAAAGGTCAAAAGAAGAGGATATACTCCAGGAACAAAGCCTAGATAAAGAATAAATGAATCTAACCATATCTTGTAATGCATTGGCTGGAATTACCACTCCTCAACCCATCAAGATAGAAGGACAAATCAAGAAAAAAAAAGGTAATAGTGTTGATTGATTCAGGAAATACCCACAATTTTATTCATTGTAAGATATCAAAGAATTGAATTGCTTCCTATATCCAGCACCAGAGTGTCAAGTAATGGTTGCAAATGGAGGAACGATAAATTGCTCTGGAAAGTGCCATAATATTAAGCTATCCATGGGAGTATATGTATTGAAAAGCCCAATGCTTTCCATTCCAACGGGAGGTGTTGATGTTGTACTAGGAGTCCAATGGCTATAATCCTTGGTACAATAACTTTTAACTTTCAAGAATTTTTCATAAAATTTTATGTGGAAGGAAAGGAAGTTGAATTAAGGAGTACTGCAAGGAAATCGGGAAAGATAATAAGCTCTAACGGTATGAAAAAGCTTCTAAAAAAGGAACAACGAGGTGTAATTGCACAATTATGTTCACTAGATGTTTCCACATCGAAATCATCTATTTCTCCAGATCTCCAAATAGTCTTGGACAATCATTCCAAGGTATTGAGACTCCCAAAGGTCTCCCACCTATTCGTGATCATGATCATGCTATTCATCTGATTCCAGGAAGTGTTCCTCCAAACATCAGGCCGTACAGATATCCTATGCCCAAAAGAGTGAAATTGAACGTATGGTTGCAGAAATGCTAGAGGCTGGTATAATTCAACTGAGTCAAAGTTCTTTCTCTGCTCCAGTAGTATTGGTGCACAAGAAGGATGGATCATGGCAACATGTGTCTAGATTATAGGGAAGCTCAACAAAGCTCATATTAAAAGAATAAGTTTCCCATTCCTGTCATTGATAATTATTGGATACAATTGGCATTGCATCAATTTACTTCACCAAGTTGGATCTTTGTTCAAGATATCATCAAATCAGAATGAAGACTGAAGACATTCCGAAAACAGCATTTAGAACTCATGAGGGTCATTATGAATTTTTGGTCATGCCTTTTGCCTTACCAATGCACCCTCAACATTTCAAGGTTTGATGAATTCAATTTTCAAACCATTCCTTAGAAAATTTGTGTTAGTATTTTTTGATGATATACTAATTTACAACAAGTCTTGGAAGGATCATGTTGAACATGTTGACAGGGTGCTACAACTATTGGATGAGAAACAATTATATGCAAAAAGATCCAAATGTTTCTTTAGAGTACAAGAGGTGGAATATCTGGGTCATATTGTATCTCATGAAGGAGTTAAGGTAGACCCTAGCAAAATTAAAGCCATTAAGGAATGGGAAATCCCCACATCCATAAAGCATTTGTGAGGATTTCTCATATTGACAGGGTATTATCACAAGTTTGTTAAGAATTATGGGAAAATAGCAGCACCTCTAACAACATTGTTGAAGAAAGATGCATTTTCATGGACTCCAGAAGCAACAAAGGCCTTCGAATATCTTAAATAGGCAAGGTGCCAAGCACCGGTCTTAGCTACACCAGACTTCACAAAAACCTTTATTGTGGAATGTGATGCTTCTGGAAATGGAATTGGTTTTGTTTTAAGAATGCAAGATGAAAGACCCATTGCTTTCGAAAGTCATCCAATCAAGGGAAAGTATTTACACAAAGCTATTTATGAGAATGAAATGTTGGCAATACTACATACACTTAAGAAATGGTGACCCTACCTAATGGGAATACACTTTAAAGTAAAAACGGATCATGATAGCCTTAGATACCTTTTAGAACAAAGATTATCCTCTAAAGAACAACAAAAATGGGTCACAAAGATGTTGGGTTATGACTTTGAAATCATATACAAAAAAGGGAAGCAAATGTTGCGGCAGATGCACTCTCAAGAAAAGATGAGGATGTGGAAGAATTGTTGTGTGCCATTTCTATTATCCAACCAGATAGCATAAATGAAGCAAGGGAGGAATGGAAGAATGACGAAGAAGTGTGGGAACTTGTTCAAAAGTTACAACAAGATTCCAGTACATCTGATACATTTCGCTGGAAAATAATTCGTTATGGTACAAAGATTGCTTATACCTCTATAAGAATTCCCAACTCAAACAAAAGATTCTTCTGGAATTGCATTCTTCTCCCTTAGGAGGGAACTCAAGATTTTTAATAACTTACCACAGGGTTAAGAAGTATTTTTTTTGGGATGGCCTTAAATCGGATATTTAAAATTTTGTGGCGGAATGTTTGGTATGCCAACAAAATAAAGCTAAAACAATTAAGACACCAGGTCTATTACAACCTTTATCCATCCCTAGCCAACATTGGGAGGAGGTTTCAATGGATTTTATCACAGGTTTACCCAAGTCCGAGGGAAACAGTGTCATCATGGTGGTAGTTGACAGACTTACCAAGTATGCACACTTTTCTTCATTATCACATCCATTTAAAGCCAGTATAGTTTCTACGACATTTATGGAAAGAATTCAAAGGCTACATGGAAACCCAAAGATGTAAGTGACAGAGATCCCATTTTTACAGGAAATTTTTGGACAGAATTATTTTCTTTTCTTGGTACTCATTTAGCTCATAGCTCATCTTATCATCCTCAATATGATGGGCAAATGGAGATAGTAAACAAATGTTTGGAAGGATATCTTCATTGCTTTGTATATGATAAATAGACACAATGGGTCAAATGGTTGCCTCTGGCTGAATGGTGGTATAACACTTCCTTCCATACTACAACAAAAATGACCCCATTTATGGCACTTTATGGATATCAGCCACCATCCATCACACCATATTTAAGAGAAAATTCTAAGGTTCAAGTAGTGGAACTTCACATCGAGCATGAACAAAAGTTCTCCAACTCTTAAAGGATAGCCTTGTGTTGGTGCAAAATAGAATGAAACAACAGGCAGATCAACATCGCAGTGAAATAAGTTTTGGTGTAGGTGATTGGGTATTCCTACGGCTACAACCATATAAACAAATGTCCCTCAAGCAAGCTACGAAGGATAACAAATTGTCACCAAAATATTATGGTCCATACAAGGTGTTGCAAAAGATTGGTACTATGGCATACAAATTGGAGCTTCCTGCAGTTTCTCGATTGCACCCATTTTTCCATGTTTCATGTTTAAAGAAGTTTATAGGCGACAAGCTTCCAGTTCAAACAATATTGTCAGAACTTAACGAGGAAGGAAAAATTATATTGGAACCGGAAGCAATCATAGAAAAAAGAACTCGATAACTACAAAATTGATCCATTTTAGAGTATCTCATCAAATGGAAGAACTTATCCGCTAAAGATTCCACATGGGAGGATGATAATTTTATACGGAAGCCTCCAAAACTACTCAAGTGTTGAGGACAACACTTTATTTAAGGGGAGGGGCATGTTAGATCCCTATAATACTAGTGATGCCCCAATTAATATTGTAGTTGTATCCCTTATTAATATTGTTGTCCCCATATTATTATTAATGTGCCCCATAGAATCCCTCTATTGTTATTTTTGTGCCTTTATA
Source organism: Pinus taeda (assembly GCA_000404065.3). NCBI lineage: Eukaryota > Viridiplantae > Streptophyta > Pinopsida > Pinales > Pinaceae > Pinus > Pinus taeda. The sequence continues at coordinate 14,380 of APFE030426935.1, read as the reverse complement.
TTATTATTGTTAGGTCGGCTTGGTTATATTGGGACCCCTTAGACTCCTATATATAGAAAGGAGGTTTTGTCATTTGAATCATCCAAGAACTGTTCATTTGTGTAATGTAAAGGAGGTTGCCCCCTCGAAGGGGCTGAATTCTAAGGCATTAATCTATCTTTTCTATCTTTTCGTGAGCTGGTTTCATAACATATGGTTTGGAAAATTTGAATGAATTTTTGCAGCCCAAGTTTCCAAATTTAAATATTAAATAATTTCATGTTTTAGCGATCAAATTTGATTTCGATTTTAGAGGAATTGAAAACGAATTTTTCAATAATGAAATATTTTTTTGGCAAGAATGAACTCATTTATAAAAAAAAAATCTTTCATATTTTAAATATATATCATAGTTTGGGAGATACGAAAGCATATTTAGATCCTATTTTTCAATAACTCATGCAATTCACATAATTATTTAGCTATGAAATATTTTAAGAAGTCAATGAACATGAAATATTTTAAGAATTCAATGAACAAAACACTTTTTCTCTACGCACAAAAGTTCATGTAGGTTTTCCCAATAAAATAATATCAACTCTTTATCATATGAATTTTTTTCAAGCAAATAAATTTCATTCTTATTTCTTCATGCAGCATATGAAAACACAATAATTTTTCAAAGAGCATAATTACTTATCTTTTAATGCATGTTTGGAATCCCTCAACCCAATTAGAATCCTAACACAGTACTCTATGTTGAATTGGTTATCTCTACCACACTACTATAGCCAACAATGGCCAAGTAAGAGATGGAGCAATTATGCGTTGAGTTCCCCACCGGACAAAATTTCATTCATCCAAATTTATACATATAATTATTCAAAAACACTCATTCCTCTCATTGCACATAGGCTTACAATAAGTAAAATTAAGAAAATGTAATAGCTTTTCTAAATCCTAAAAGCACTCCATAAATCACAAATAAATCCCTCCATAAATTAGATTTTTCCTATATTCTAAAATCACTCCACAAATCACCCATAACTCACTCCATAAATAAGATTTTTTCTAAATTCTAAAATCACTCTATAAATAATATTTTGCTAAATTATAAATTCACTCAATAAATCATCCATAAATCTCTCATGTTTTTTTCTCAAGGTAGATTTGCAAAAGCCTTATGGACAAAATATCACTTATCCATAATTTTTCTAAAACTATGAACCATTACTTCTAAAACTCATAAATATACCAACTTGGAAATATAATTTATTTACATAGAATATTATAAATGATCTTAAATAAAATAATTAATAATTAATTCTTGTAATTAAGAATTAAAAGAATATTCTTCATGTAATATCAATATAATAATTAGTAATATTTAATTATTCCACAACACTCATTTTACGAGATCTGTTTATGGTATCTTATGTTAGGGATATTACATACTCCCTCCTTAAAGATAACATCATCCTCGGTGTTCTTTTTTTGTTGGAACAATAACTTTAACTCATAATATAACAATCTAAAGAACCAAAAATGGAATTGTTTCCCTTCAAAATGAAGGATTTTTATGTTCAACAAGTAGAATCAACAATGCTTATCAATAATCATAATATTTCCACAAGTACTTAGAGAGTGTAAACCCTCTAATCATCAAAATGATAAAAGATTGTATCAAGTGTTTGTTGTCTTTAATTTAGGGGTTACACCAATCTTTCTTTCCCACTGGTGTTGTTTGCAAATTATTGTCTTTCTCTCCCACAATAATTTCAATCAAATTCAAACTCATGGCATTTATCTCCAACCATTTTCCTTCAGTCTGTGAAGAATTTTGAATTCAATAGCTCATTATTTTATTTAATGCGAATTATTTTAGTCACATATATATTTCAATGTATTTCCTCTATGCCTGCACATAGATAATTATTTTTTAACATGTCCATTTCCTTATACAGACCTATAGACATAACCTATTTCATTGAAATTGTTTCATAGATAATTTAATAGACCATGCATGCAAAAATATAACACATACAACAAATTAGAGACATGCAACTTACAATCTATTTTAACATATAACATCTTTAGATGATTTCAAAATCAATGGTTGAATATAGACATAATTTCATCTAATCGTAGTTAATGCCTAAGAATTATCCAGGAAACAAGCATGTTCCAGCCAACCGTGAACCATATCCAATAGTTCCCCCCCAAGCTAAGATTTACTTGCCACTAGAATTAACAACCTCATTGATTCTTTGGTGGTTTCTTCCCAACATATTTTTAGCAGCGTCTTGTTTTAAGCTCTGCCAACCTTTTGCCTAGGCATTTTTGTTTTAGTTTTTTTGAAAAATATTCTTTTATTTTTCTTTAAAGCACGTCTTTCTCTCCCGTTATGCTTTATTTCAGCTCACTTGGTATTTCTCTCCAACTAAGTGATTAACATAATATTTCTACCATTATGTTAATATTTTCCTTTTTGTTATTTTCTCATAGGGATTTTTAGGAGACTTTTAGGGAAGGTCCATCATGTGGACTTAACCATCACTAGTTTTTCAAATGCTGGAAAGAAGTCTTCTAAAACTCTAGTGATCTTTCCTGAATATCCCAAACAATGTATTTATTAATTCAGTAATAAAATAAAATATTACATCATCAAATCAGTCCCATCATGGCTTCCATATCCATTCAATCTAATAATAATTCAATGTTTAAAACTAGTAAATATCTAAACATCCACTGTAATTTACATAATTGTCCATTTGCATGTTATCATTAAAGCAAAGGAATATTTATATATCTCATGCATCCATATTTGACCGTCAACATGGGTCCCAGAATTTGTAAAAGTACATTAATATAAAATAATCACATGTCACACAGGTGGTATACATTCCAAATTTCCATCTAGTAACAATCATGCAACTTAGAAAAAAAAACATTCACATATCTTGCATACCATTGTTAGAAAATTATATATTACACAGCAATGGAACACATAAAATATTGCTTAAACACAAACACATAAAACAAGAGAGGCACAAATATGCATGGTTCACCCAATTTGGGCTACGTCCACGGAGAAACAGTCAGTCCTTTCTTTTGTATTATCCATTAAAATGAAGAGATACAACCTACAACAAATCCATTGTAATTTCCTCTTTGCTCTCACACAATCTCATATTTATTTCTCACTTAGAATATATATATATATCTATATATATATATATATAATATATATATATATATATAATATATATATATATATATAATATAAATATATATATATATATATATATATAATTCCCTCATAAATCGATGAGTTGTCTTCTAGGAAAAAAAAACCTAAATTAGACATAACTTCCACGATCAGATCATCTGCCTAATGAACGACCTAGATTGACTATGAAATTACAATATTTTGCAAGGTAATTTTACATCAATTTTTAGCTTCGTGGGTGCTAACCGCGAACCCCTGCTAAGGGGTGGCTCATAAAATCACCATCGCCCCCCTGGATCCCCCCTAATAGTGATTAAAATGGTGGAGTTGCCACTAGGAACAAGGGTCCAATGTGACAATACCTCTAATTAAAGAAGATAATCAAGCTCCACACCCAACAATCTCCCACTTGGCAACTAATTATAGCAACTCCACCACTGCTTCATTTGTTAGACAATGCTTCCACTTTCAACTTCGCTATTTCTCATCTTCATCATAATACTTGAAGACCAATTAAAACCGGGCATAATCTTTGTTTCTCCCTGATTACAACTTTTGTTAACATATCTGCAAGATTCTAGCTAGTGTGTGCCTTTTCCAGCTTCAACTATCCATCTTTCAACACTAACCGTATGAAATGGTAATTGAGTTTAGTCTTGGAATGAAAGGTTGAGTTCTTTGAAATATGAATGACACTCTGGCTATCAATGTATAACTTTCCCATCTCTTGCTTCTTACCCAATTCATCCATAACCCTTTGTAACCAAATCATTTCTTTACTAGAATTGTTCCACCTACAATAAACACATACCCTGTGGTGCTCTTCATGTTATCTCTATCACCTGTTATATTAGCATAAACATATCCCTGTAGTGCAATGTTTGAACCACCAAAGAATAATGTTTGATTTGTGCTACTTCTAAAATACCTAAGAATCCATTTCATTTCCATTCAATGTTATTTTCCTGGATTATTCATGTGCCTGCTTACAACTCCCACTGCACATACAATATCAGACCTTGTGCAGACCATTGCATACATTAAGCTTCCAACGACTGATGCATATGGAAATTTAGGCTATAATCCATCTCCTCTTGAGTCTTGAGACACATCTCCTTACTTAGTTTGAAATAGCTAGCCAAAGGTGTAGTAATTGGTTTTCCATTCTACCTGTTAAATATTTCCAACACCTTTTGTATGTACTCACTCTCAGACAATGTTAATTTAATATTTTTCTTGTCTCTAGTATTTCTCATACTAAGGATTTGTTTTGCAGCACCCAAATGCTTCATTGCAAATGAATTTGCCAATTTTCTTTTGAGTACATTTATTTCCTGCATGTTAAACCCTATAGCAAGCATGTTATCTACATACAAAAACAATATAATATATCTTCCATCATTTTTCTTTTTGAGATAAATACAATGATCAAAGTGAAATCTAGTGTAACCTTGTCCAGACATAAACCTGCCAAATTTTAGATACCACTGCCTTGGAGCCTTTTTTAGGCCATACAAGCTCTTCTTCAACTTGCACACTAGTTTCTCCTTCCCGTTGACCTCATATGCATGTGGTTGTTGCATATATATCTCTTCCTCCAATTCCCCATGGAGAAAGGTCATCTTTACATCTAACTTCTCAATATGCAAATCTTATGTTGCTATTAGACTTAAAATAGTTCTGATTGGAGACATTTTAACAACAGGAGAAAATATTTCATCAAAGTCTATATCTTTCTTTTGTGCAAACTCTTTCACAACAAGTATAGCCTTGTACCTCTTTCTACCTCCATATTCTTCCTTCAACCTGTAAACCCATTTATTTTGCAATGTTGTTTTACCTACAGGTAACCCTACTAAGTCTCAAGTTTGTTTATGTACCAAGTAGCCCATCTCTTCTTTCATGGCCAACTCCCACTTCTTCCTGGTTTCTACATGCATTACTTATTCATAACATTCTGGTTCACCAGAATCAGTCAATAATACATAATATAATGAAGGAGAATATCATTCTGGGAGTCTACTTATCCTGGTAGATATTCTGACACCACTTTCAAATGTTTGAGGTGTATGTTGCTATTATGGTAGTTGTTGTTGTTGTGGCTGTTGATCATTATGATTTCAGACACCTTTACTTTTTCTATGATCTCATTAAGTACTGTGTATTCTATTGGGTCCCTATAATACTAGTGATTACCCCATTACTATTGTAGTTGTACCCCTTATTAATATTATTGTGCCCCTATTGTCCCAATATTATTATTACTGGGCCCCATAGAATCCCTCTATTGTTATTTTTGTGGCTTTATATTATTATTGTTAGGTCGGCTGGGTTATATTGTGACTCCTTAGACTCCTATATATAGAAATGAGGTTTTATCATTTGAATCATCCAAGAATTGTTCATTTATGTAATGTGTTAGCCTCCTGCTGCAGCAGGTTACTCATATTTCATGATTGACATTTTCACAGGCCAAATATGTTATACTTTGCATACTGCAATGATCTATATTTGCTAAAAGACACCAAACAAGGAGGCCATGAAAGTATGCCAGTCTAAATTCAACTGCTGCATCCCAATGTTGAAGAGTTATTTCATTTTTGTATAATTTTCAGTCAAAGGGAGGTCCAAACAGCTTAATCTTGGTCTCCCTAGGTTTCAATTTCTGGTTTTAGAATATAGAGAATGAATAATCTGTCTAAACAGCTTAATCTTGGCAGATTCTTAGATAGGTAGAGAATCAAAGGAGCCCAACTGCTTAATCTGGGCCCTTGGGAGAAATAAGTGTAGATGTAGATAGGAAGACATAAAAAGAAAAAGTTGAAAGCTGGGTCTGCAAGTCTAAGTGCACCCAAACCAAAAGAAGAAAAAATGCTAGGTAAGTAGGCTGGGTAGGTAGTTTTGAGGTTGCAGAATGTTGATTGGTGATCAATTTTATGTTTTCAATTTTCTTATCTACTCAGGTCACAATCATCAGGCAGTTTCATATGAAGGAGCTCAAATCAGGCATTACTAACTTCCCCTTCTTCTTCTTCCCTAATTCATTTACTAACTTCCCAAAAGAGGTCAAGATCTGCTTGATATCTCTTAGGTTCATCATTCTCCATATCATTTACCTTGGTAAAGATCTGCTTTACTCAAGGAGGGTCCATACCTTCTCTACAAAGTTCTATCTCCCCTTCACAACCTAAAATCTCCCAAACTTAGCACTTTCCTATCATTGTCATATTAACTCCTAAAATTATTACGTAAATCCCTATATATTACCCCATCCCCCTACTAAAACTATGGTAATAATTCCCTTATGTAAGTATCCCCTCCCCCTGGTTGAAACATAACCATAATTATCCCTTGGGAATTACTAAGTCACCTGGATCTTAGTAAGAGCCCTCATCCCTGCATAATTTTTCCTCCAAGGTGTTTGGACTCCTTCCAAAACACAAAAGCCCCCTTCAAATCCATTAACAAACCCCCACGCGCATTGCATTTTGGAAATTATTAATGTTTGATTAATAATTAAACAGAGCGACAAACACATTACACCATTTCCTAAAGTTTAAACCCACTCGTGCCGTGAAAAATTAAAATTTTAACACGTGCGCTGTTCTGCTAAATCTCGCACACCTTCTCCTCCCGTCCACCGTCGGATCAGCCTTCCCAGATCTGACGGCCCTTATTCACATCGGGCGCCCTCTTGTGTGTGTCTGTTAGCACCCGATGTCCGATGGTTTTACCATCGTACACCGGGACAGCTGGCGGCATCCCATTGCATCAGGCCGCCCCTGACAAAAACCACCTCCTTACCAAAGGCGGTCTGATGCATGCCAAAACCGCCCTCCCCTCACGTAACAGGAGTGTCACGTCACCCCGCCACGTCACCTCCACCTCACCCCTCCCTTCTTGTGCCTGACCCATGTCACCCTGCCACCGTGTCCCGCCACGTCATCACCTCGCCGTACTGCCACGTCACCCTGCTGACGTTAGCATGCTGACGTCACATCCATACCAGAGGGTCCCACTGCTGACGTCATGCTGATGTCATCCACTATACCGCTGATGTCATGCTGACGTCAGCAGTTAAAAACGGAAAAATGCGCACACACAAAAATCAATCTTCGGAGCTCTGGAATGAAAAACAAAGGCAGTTTTCGATGCGCGATATCGCTACGGAAAATAGGCCGAAATGGAGAATCTTTACGGAATATTTTGATTCCTCGGCCAATTTTGCACCGAAAAGGGCCGAAAAAGCTCAATTTTACAGTTTTGAACGCATCAGAAGACAGAGAGAGACCAGGTTCAGAGGATAAAGAATATCAGAGCAAATATGCAGCAAAAACCCATGTCAAAGAGTATCAGGAAGCGGCAAAGTGTATCAGGAAAGATCTTTCAGCGACCCGAAGCAGGTGAAAATTTAAGACTCTCCAGCAAAGTCAAAGAAAACGATGAAGCCATTTAAAGTTTTCAAATCTCAGCTACTGCACATTAAACTCACACAAAATTGGTGCTGCAAGTTCCAAAGCACAGTTATTACAGGAACACTGCACCAAGCCACAAAGGACACCACATTAACTCACTTGGATCCAGTTGCCTCTGGCAGAGCCCAAAAAGACTTACTTGCATTTAATTCCAGCAATAGTTAGGCTTCAAAAATATTTTCCCACAGACCTGTTTAGGTCAGTTGTCTACCACCCTGATCAATGCAGAGGGGGTTGGTTGGTTTTTTGTTGGTCAGCTATTATGCTTTGAGCAGAGACTCGCACTGTAAGTTTGATAACTTCTATAATCAAAGACTGCTTACAAGTTCTGGAGAATGAATTGTGCACTGTGTTTAAATGATTGAAGAGTTACCATGGGATTCCTGTGTTGATACTGTTAGGTTCCTATACCAATAGGTTTCATCTTTCATGATTGACAGTGGAAGGGCTAAATATGTTCATCATTGCAGGCTGCAAAGGTTCCATATTTTGTGTACATACTACAAAAAAATTAAAAAATGAAAAGAGGGTATGCCTTAAAATAATAATCAAAGGCTAAGAAAATCAAATGGTCAAGAGAAAAATGAAAATGAACCCCAAGCTAAAGACCAGGAAAGTGGCCAGTCAAAATGCCACTACTAAGCTCATTTGGCAGTGTCATGTTATCCAAGTACTGCTGCTAATCACACTTGATGGATGGCCCAACAATCTAAAACTGGACCATGCCATGGTTAAATTGCTTGTTGCAGAATAGAGAATGTTCCCTGACCAAACAGCTTAAGCTTGGCAGATGACTAGCTAGGAGAAATAAAGGTGCCCAGCTGCTTAATCTGGGGCCTTGGAAGAAATAAGGGTAGGTTTTAGATAGGAGGGAAGTCAAAATAAAAATAGGACAATTAGGGTCTGCTAATTCAAGTGCACCCACCTTTGAAGAAAATATGTTAGGATTACTAGGATGGGTAAGTAGTGCAAGGTTGCAGAAATGGAGAGCCATCACCAATTGGCTTGTTAAGTGCAAAAACTTATGCCACTCAGGGTATTGACATCAAAAGCAAAGAGTGGAGGACAAGCATTGGAAGCATGTCTAATTTCCCATATTTTTCACCAAAACTTCAGTTTACTAACACCCCCAAGGACCTTGAGATTTGCTCAGGTGTCCAGTTCCACTTCATTGCATGACAAACTACTTGGTCAAGCCATGAAGTTCAAACATGAAAAGAAGCCAAATTTTTTGTGTAAAACATCTTTTTCATCATTTCATTTATCCTCAAAATCCTAAGTTAAGTTTTACCTATTAGAACTTGGCTTTACCCCTTCATTCACCTCACAAAACCATATTAACCACTAATATATTATTTTAGCTCCCTAACTCCCCCCTTTTTTCCTAATTCTATTAGAATCTATGAAAATTTCCCAAAAAATATCTATAAATACCCTCCCCCTATCTCTATAGCTATACAACCCTTCTTTGGGGAATATCAACCTATCTGGGGTTGGTATTAGCCCCTTTTCCCCTAAAAACCATAGCTTCTTTAAAAAAACTATGGTTAAAACCCAAAAAT
>APFE030426929.1:118684-173482 GCA_000404065.3 Pinus taeda | reverse complement strand
GCTTCTAGCCCAGCTGTAATCAGAGAGGGCTCTCTCTGTAAGGTTTGTCTCTGTTTTTATGGAGTTTTTAGGCTAGTTATGAGGTAAAGGTTTGTTTATATGGTGTTTGGTTGGGAGGAAGATTTCTGATAGTTTTGAAATGTTCTCTGCAGGTAAATTAATCCATTGGGCAATGGAGTCTGTAGCTGTTGGTTCCTTGAGATCTTGGTTTAGTGCAGCTGGAATTACAGGGCCTTTATATATTTCATAAAACAAACTGTAAATTGTGATGGTGAAGTGTGAATCAACCAGTGAAGAGCAGTTAAGAATTCTTCACTGAGCTGGGATGTGAGAAAGGGACCTATTCCTCAGGAGCAATACTTGAATTCCTGAAACAATAGATCACTGTGTTGATATAGTGTGAAAGGTAGCAATTAAGAATTACACTTTCATTACCATAACTGAAGAAAACATTTATAATAGCTTAGATTGAGTTTAGGGTAATCTGTGATTAAATCCTGAGACTATTCTTTTTCCTTGCTATTAGATATTTGAAATATGGAAAACGTGAATGATATATGACAGATAACAAACATGTAACAAAGAGTAACAAGGAAACTTATTGAGCCATGAAATACGCAGGAATCCTGCAACATTCAGCCATACACCAGCAAGACATCAAGAGACACAAAGCTTTGGAAATTCCATCATCCTTTGTATTAGTTCTCTGAAGATTTACAGTAGAAGAGGAGCATAATAGATATCAAAGATTTCTTACATCCAGTGTCCAACCCCTGCTAACAAGTGCGAGGGGGAATATATAGAAGTCTATTACAAAATATCTCAGGCATTGAGTCATCTGAGAGGGAAAATATCTTCTTTAACTCGTACAGGGATTGCAGATGAGAGGTTATTACAATTTTTAATGCACTTTAAAGGCTCTTAACTCCTTGTCAGAGCGTTTTGACCTTTGGAGCTCATGAAGTTGGTTGAGCGCTTTGGAGTAACTGCTGAATGACGTGTCCGTGCAGCTGTATCTTCCTGTAGCTTCTTGGCCCTGTCACCTGTGACTGCTGATGCTGTTGTGGTGGCCAAATACTTGTGCTGAGTTGGCTCAGCCTCTTTCTGCATACCTGCTGATGTTTCCTTATTTTCCTGTGTATGAAAATTTAAATATTTTCAAAAAGCAAAATCACACTTACTGACTTTGATTTAACAGTAATCGTATCAATTCTTCCCACACATCTGGTGCAGGCAACTAATGTTTCAAAATTGACCCCATGGTCTCATCAACCTCTGTATATTTGTAAAAATGAGGAGGCTCATCAAACAAATGTGTGATCTGATTCCTAATAAAAAATAAATTTTCTACCATGTTGAAGAGAATCTTCCTTGTTATTGGCCCTGTCTCTGCTGATGAACTGGCTGCCTCTGAGATCTGATTTTGTGCAAAAGTATTTACTCTCTTGGCATATTTCTCATGTGAGAGCAATTTTCTTGATGGCTCCAACAGACTAGGCAAACCTCTGTTTTGCAATGCCAGAAACCTGTTTTGAAACTTGTTGATGTCTACTTGCATCTCCTGGACTCTTCGCTCCAGGGTCTGGACCAGGCTTCTCAATGTCAGGACCCTTTTGATTAGTGAGATGGTTTCTGTCCTGTTTCCAATTCCTATTTTTATGAGCTGGGAACTTGTTCTATAGTTCAGCACATTAATCATTTTATTGGCAATCTCAGGCATACTGCCCAGAGATGCCCTTGCTCATTGTGTCTCTTTATGTGCTCTTCCAATGAGCGTTATTTTCTCATGGATGGCCTCAATGTATTCCCATTGATCTATGATACATTGGCCAATATGGCCCCATATGACCCTTTTAAGCTCAGATGTGACTTTGTCTAATGTGAGCTCTTTTTCTAGATCATCTATCCTTTTCTTTAGGGCCTTTACCTCCCTCTCTCTCTCGGCCACATTCTGTTTGGACTTGTCATATTTTTCATTTACTTTTGCCAGAGTTTCCTTGGCTTGATTCAGCTCAAACATCTGGGACTCCAAAATTTGAATTTCATTCCTCAGCTTTTGCATATCAAGGCTTTCAACCTGCTCTATTGTTGGTGCTGAGGTAGTTGGTGCTGCCTGCTGTACCTGTTGGATGGGAGGAGCAGTGCCTTGAGGGATTTCCTCAAGATTTATTGTTTCTGGAGGTGGCTGTGAAGTTTGCCCTGCCTCCTTCTGCTGTAATGCTGCCTCTAATGTGGCCTCTAATTCCTGCAGCTTTTCCTGAGTTTGGAGGAGCTCTTTGTATAATGTCATTAATAGAGCAGTTGCATCCTTCTCCTCCCTTTGCTGGGCAACCTCTTCTATTTGTGGGTGAAGAGTTGGTGGGATTTTTAGCATATTTTTCAATGCTGCCATATCAGCATCCCTTAGCTTCAGGATTTCTTGGATAGCCTTCACATCTTTAGGATCATGCCCAAGCTCTATTATAATTTCTTCTAGGGCTTTGATTCTATTGTCCTTGGCTTGAGAGGAAGCTCTTTCCAGCTCAAGCTGTGCAGCAGTGTTATTCAGGCTATTCTGCAGCCTGAGTTGACCAGGGTCTTGTCAGCCAATGTGGCATAGACCATCTCACCCGTCTGTTTATGGAGCTCTATTTGATCCATTGGGTGGATGTCTTTTGATAGGACCTCCAGGTTAGTCCTAATGTAATCTGCACCTGATTGTGGTTGCTGCACTGTTGGTGTAAAGTGGCTCATGATCATCTTTCATTCTTTTGTATCATAAGCAGACATGAGCCTTTGTTGGTTTATAGGGGCCATTTTTAATAGGTGATTGTAAAGTTGCAGCTTTAGTGGTTCATTTCTGCTCTTGATATCTTTAAACTGCTGCTTAATGCTTCTCTCGCCTTGCCTCCTTTGTCCTGAGGAGCTCACTTCTCCTACTGCTACCCTGTCTTGCTCCTGTTGGAAGGAGCTGGCTGAGGCCTCCATGTTGGGCATTTCTTCATCAGAGAAGGGATTCAATCTTTGCCTCTTCTCTGGTGATGTAGTAAGGGGAGTTTCCCTTTCTCTTTTTCTGTTTACGTCCTCCCTTTGAGGGGATTGGAGGACGAAGGAGTCAACCCTTGAATCCTGCCTTGGAGGTGCAATCGATGTTGTCTGCTGCTGGGTGGTCAATGGGGCCTCTGCTGATTGTTGTGCCTGCACCTGTTGGTCCTTTTGCTATTGTTCCTGTTGGGGTGGCTCCACTTGACCCTATTGTGCTTGTGGCTCTTCCATATCCTTCTCTTTGCCTTTGCTCTGAGCCTGGCCTGTGGTTTGTACTACCACTTGATGTGCTGCAGATGATGAGGCAGCTGCTCCTGCTAGAGGTTTTGGCAGAGTGGATACCTGTGGAGGAGATTCCAAGTCAGCCATTTTTAATAGATGCCTTCTAGCTCTTTCATTCAATTCTTCCTGAGTAATTGGTTTCTTCCAGTGTGTTCCTTCTCCATTTTGGTTGGTTGGCATGTTCTTTCAATGTAGGGCATGCTCACATGTTCATAGCTGGAGAGCTTGTATTTCAGCCTTCTTAAGGATATGGTCATGTTAGGGTCATAAGGCTTCCAAAGGAAGCTTTCTTTTAGGCCAAGGCCTTCTAGCTTCCTATCAGCTTCTTTCCAGCCTTCCCTTTTGTTTAGGAAAAGGTGGCCCAATTGATTTTTTACTTTTAGCTGTGCCTTCTTGCCCTTGCTTGCAAAGTGCACCATATCAGCATTGCCAAATTGCCTGAAATATTCTAAGGCAAATAGTCTCATAGGCACATACTTGGGCAATCTGTATGGGTGTAACTCACACCCATATATTCTAATTACAGTATAGTGTTGGTAGAAGTACCAATCCCCTATGCTGTATACCTTGGATAGCTGCAGAATCCTCTGCATCTCATCAGTCAGTCTTGGAGGAGGTGAGGTTAAGAATAAAGACATGGCTGGATGGATGAAGAGGTCTATGAACTCATAGTATGTATATGGAGAGTATGTGCTAAGGTGAAACACCGAGGTCCAGTACACCACTGACCTTAGATTGCCTGCTGCATCAGTTCTCTTAATCTCAAAGGAGAACTTCTCATGTTGGTAATACAGGATGAGGTGGTAAATGTAGGAGGTGTATCTGAACACCTTCTCTCTGGACAAGTTTAAGAACTGCTCATGCATCTTATCTGAAATGTATGTAGCATAGTCATAACAGATTGGAGTCTTGCCAGGGGAAAACATGGTCATCATTACTAGTACAGTTTCCTCAATAAATTCCAGTGACTTGTACCCCAAAACCGAACTAATCATGTATGCAAGATCTATACCCAGTTGATTGAGGTAGCCATAAAAAATGGGAGGGTGCAACACTGTGTCAGAGTTTGTGATGAACAATTGGTTGAGCTTCAGGGATCTGTGTATCTGTTAGTATCTTGGGTCCTTGGTTGATCAAGTCCATTAGGGACAAGGGGACCAATTTCTTCTGGGTCTTGAACTGCAACATTTCTCTGATGGCCTCAGGGGTCATGTAGAATACCACTGCACCTGTAGGGTCAAGCACAGCCCTCTGCATGGGGTCATAGCAGACAGCACATAAATGAATCAGGTCAGGGAATTGGTTGACCTGAGGGAGCTTGAATATTGGGAGGAAGGAATCCCAAATGCCTAGAATGTCTGTCCCATCCATATGTCTGTTTTTAAGCTCATTTAATAGATGAAGGTGGAACTTGCATTTTGATGAGGAGTCCTCTGAGATTTGGTAGTCTAGGTCTACCAAATCCTGCCACTCCATCTTTCTCTGGGGGGCATTTAGGGGAGCAACATTGAGGGCTACTGGTGCCACTGGAGTCTCCATGGTTGCCTCGATACTGACTGGTAAGTAAATTGCTGTTTCTTGGGTCGGAAGAGCACTGTCTGAGCGAAAAGGCAAACTGAAAAAGCAAGGTAATAGGGTAAGTGCACAGCAGTTGAAATACTGTTCTAGTCTTTAAGAAGGCAAATATTAGCCTTTCACAGGCCTTTCTCAGTAATTGAGCGCAGGTTTCAGGTTCTAGTTCACGACTGCGCGAACGAAGAAAGCGGGCTTTTTCGCTGAAATTTGCAATCTAAATGGCTCGGCTGGTGAAATTCGACTGTCAATTTTCCAGGAGGGAGCTGGGTTTGAATATTTTTCTGGTGATTTTTAAGCGTTTTCTATGCTTAAGGTTTTTTTAGCAATTACTGAGAAAAAACCAGGTTTCAAAGAGGTTTTTACAGACAAATACCTGGCAGATGGATTGCTTGGGTCGGAACAGTAGGTGGGTACGCGCGCTGAAGCTCTCCGGTTGGTTTTGAGCAGGTTGGCGATTTCTTCGTCATAAAACGCATGCAGAGAGTGCAGAAGTGTTTTTTCCAAAAAGTGCAAAAAACATGTAATTTTGACAAAATATGGCTTTTTCAGCTTATTGGCGCCCTTTTTTAAATGACGTCAGCATGACGTCAGCAAGTGGGTCCGGGTTGCATGACGTCAGCATGATGTCATCAGGTGATGTGGCGGCCTAAGACCGGTCCACAGGGGCGGTGAGGTGGCGAACAGGTGGACCAGTGGTGGGCGAGGCGCGCGGTTGTGGCGCTGACACAGGCGGTACGAGGGTGCTGACAGAGGCGAACAGGTGGTGCAATATCAGGCTACCTCTTATACGGCGGGGAATCTGTCAGAGGGGGCTCCGATGGATTTTGGGGGCAACGCGTGGACCCGCATGACATCAGTGTCTGACAGATATCGGATGATATCTGTCGGACGACGGGGCCCCTCCGATACGAGCGTTGACCGTTGGATTAAAATAGTTGGATTGGACGGCTATCGGGCCACGGATCTGCACGAGTAATACGGCATCAGGAGGGGATTATAATAATATTTTCGGTGGTAAATGCGCCCGGCGGGACCCTTAGGCATTTTAACAAATTTCAATGCTTTTCCAATGTATTTCTTATTTAAAATGTATATAGCCGATGACTTTAGAAAAAGGCAGAATAGAGGGTTTTTATGAAATTTTTCACATAAACGCGCAAAGGATTAAAAACTTAAGATAGGCGGGTTTTCAATGAAATTTCATGTAAAGGCGAAAAATGGCTCCCAACCTTGGGATGAGGCGGGGAAAGTGGGTTTTATCATAGTTTTTGCCTTTGAGTGGGCATAAGGGTGCAAAAGGGTTTTTTTTTTAAGGGTTTTTAGGAAAAAATGGAGAGTTGGATAGGTAGATCAGTTCTGATGGAGATAAGAGGTTAGGCTTGGGTTCTTGAGCTTAACCAAGTGTTAATTCAATTCCCTGGTAATGAACCATAGGGCTATAATGCCAAGGAGGGGGGTATTTATACAATGCTTAGGATTTATACACCATGGTGTTATAATAGTAGGGAAAGGGTGACATAGGGAGTTAAATAATACAAGTTAGAGGTCAATGTGGAGGGAGAAGGTGAATGAAGAGTGGTATCACCAAGTTTTCTTGGGAAGAACTTAGTTTAAAGAGTAGATCAAAATGAAAAGAACTTTGCACAAGAAATGTGGCTTCTATAGGCCATAAGAACCAACATAAAACCTTGAATATCTCTTACAAACACATCTTGTGAAGGGATGTTAGTGATGAGTGGTAAAAAAAGGGAAAAAGGGAAGTTAGCTATGCTCCATTGTGTTGTTTTCCTTGTATTTGGTTAGCAAAGTTCAGCTTGGAAGGAACACCACTTCTGCAACCCCATCTACCTACCCAACTATTTTTCCTAGCATTTTTTATTTCTTCTTGGAGGGTGCATTTGGACTTGCAGACCCTTTATGTGCCTTTTCTTTTCCCTTGGCTTTTTGCTTTGATTTCCTATCTAGAACTACCCTTATTTCTTCCAAGGCCCCAGATTAAGCAGTTGGGAACCTTAGTTTCTCTGCCTAACTACTGATCTGCCAAGATTAAACAGTTTGGACAGATTTCTTGCTCTATTCTACAACAAAAATTGAAACATGGCATGATCCAGATTAGACTGTGGGATCATCCACCAAAACTTTATTAGGCATGAAGGCATGTACACACATTGTCTTTTCTTGAAAATATGGGATCTTTGTAGCAGCAAAGCAGAGCATATTTGGCACTTGAATTTGCCAATCATGAAATATGAAACCTATTGGTATAGGTATCCAACAGATTGGATGGAAACTATTGTCAACATGTGGCGCCATTGCTTGGCACGACCTTTGAGGGTGAGGGAGAGAAATGCACAAGAAAAATCTTCATCATAGATCTCAAAAGATTCACAAAACTCGAGGAAATCAGAAATGTGCTTGATTAAGGTTGTTCCATCCTCACCATCAAACTTTAACTGAGACAAGTGATGGAGTTTCTCTTAGGAAATGGAAAATAGGAAAATAGACAAACTAGATAAATACCCCAGGATCAAGATTCTGGTTGGAGCCATTAACATATATGAGACTAAACTGTAGGCTCCAAGGGCTTAACTTGTCATTTTTCCCTCCTTCTAGCACCAATTTGTTAATGGGCCAAAATGTACTGCGAATGACTAAGGGGTCTCCTTAGTGTGAAGTCCTAATTAGACCTCACACCATTTGGGATAGGAGCCCCATCTGGTATGTGGGATCGGCTGCCACCATGAATGTTTCTTGCTCTTGGTTATCAAATGAGAAGCTGCTAGACTGGGGTGGGAATGAAGTGCTTGGGCAGCAAAACAAAATCAGACCAAGATTCACAAATTGCATAAAGAGGTTTAAACAAATCACAGCAACGATAAGAATATATGAATGATGAGGGTGATTATTTAGCTAAAACCCCATCAGAACAAGTCACGATGAGTCTTCCTTTTGAAACATGCTCCATAATCTTCATAAGCTTGAATCATCTTCCCATTGGTAGTGAATTTGTTTGTGTCTAAAATTCATGCCCCCTCATCATCCTACAAGAAAAAAATAATTATCAATTAAAACTCAAGATAAACATAGGGCAATAAGACGAGAAGCAATTACTACTGAAAATAAAATCAATTAATAAATGATCAATTTGAAGTGAAAGAAAGAGTTTGTTTTCATGTGTTGATGATGGGTTTTCATCACCATTTGATTTCATCCTTTTAGCAAGGGCATTTCCTTCTTTATTAGCTTCTCAATGCGTAGTCACATATTTCACTAGTTACCGTTCAAGTCCCATTTGGGAAGCGTGACCTCAACCAACTGCATCTTGCATATGCAAATCATAGTTTCCCTTTACATGGAAAACACACTTCTGGGCAGGTCGCATGGTCGCATAGTAGTGTGGGTCACATGGAGCTATGGATTCCTCAATTGTGGTCCAACGACCAATCATATTCAAGGATTGCAACTAATGAGGTCGCATAGTCACATTATAATAGAGGTCACACTTTTGGTTGCATTGTGGGACTTCAAAATTGCGATCAACACCTATGAGTGGGAGGGTGACTCCTGGAGGTCGCATAGTCGCAATATAAAGTAGGCAGTTTCCTAGGGCTCGCCTGAGGTATGAACTGATGATCTGGGTGGAAATGTGACTTACTAGAGGTCGCACAGTCGCAAATCAACATGGTCGCATTGCATGGAGGTTGACTTGGGGTGCAATTTAGCGATCCAATGACTTCGAAGAGGTCGCATTTCAGAATGCATGGCAAGGGGAAAATTGTATGGCTGACTACATCATGTGATTGTAGGTATTCATCAGCTCCATCAATACGATGTTTAGTAGCCTCAACTAATCTTTGAATTATTTGAGCCTTTATCTCATCATAATTATCTACAGCTCGGACTACCATGTTGTACAGCTGAGAATCTTTGGGATGCTAATTGTTTTGAAACTCCCTTCTTCAAAATTATATATAAATTCTGTCAAGGTGTCTGAGTTAAGATAAAATACTTCTCCTTTGCAAAAGAAACAAAACCTTGTGGCTCTGGAATATGTTCCCTACTTATGACACAAGGCATTCTAGACATTTTTTGTCGTGGAGTCTGTCTCACGAAGTGCTTGAATGGTGGATGAGGATAACCATTGTTATTATTTTATAAAGCCACTGCGACTACTAAAAAATTATTTTCTTAATGTGAACGAGGTTAACGCTACAAACATCACCTTTGTTGACCTCTATGACTCTCAATCTGTTCATAGGCCTGAAAATTTGGTGTGTGATTTGAGCCGTAGGAATTTGTGGTGAGGCAAGTAGCAGCGAATGGAGATCGTTAAATCACAGGAGAGATTAGGTAGTTTGGATCCCTACCTCTCTCAGTTGTGAGTTTTTGACCCCTATGATTGAGTGACATGGAAGGAGGTCATTTCGTGATTGGACGAAGGTTTCCAGGTGGAATAAAAATGCATTGTCTGGTATCTCCTAGTGACTAGTCACAACAGGAAACTGCGACTTGTGGAGGGTCGCATAGTCTAGATAAATTTGGGTTCTTGAACTGTGATTAATAAAGGTTTATAGGGTCCCCAAATTAGTGTAGGTTTCGTGGTTCAGGGGATTCTTTAACTGTGATCTGGTGAGAGGTCTCATTGAGGGATTGCGCTTTTATGGAGGGTCACTCTTGTAAAATGATGTGAGGAGAGAAATGACGGGATGAGAGTTAGCCTCATTGCAAAAGTTTAGCCTGCCTCAGTGCCTACAACCTATTTTCCTTCGAATTATCACCCCAAGAATTTAGTAGATGTGATCATCCCTTTCGTATCATAAAGAAACACATGACACAGTTGCTTCTGTGGTTGAGTTCCTGTCAATGTATCTAGTCACAATAATTCAGTTAACTAGTGCCAAGTCAGCTCCAAGCATTTGAGCTGCTTGTAATCTGCACCATGTTGTCTTGTAGTCAAAACCAAGTAGTTTTTTCAACACCTTAAAACTATACATGACACGTCACAATATCTTGCATGCGTTGGTGGAACGAGAGCATAGTCAATAGTATATAATGCTAATGGTCATTCAAATTGGTTCTTTATTAGATATGCTTCTTGTAAAGGATCATTTTGAGATAGCTCCATTGCATCTGATGCCTAACATTTGGATATTTATAAAACACCCCTTTGGATATTGTGTTGAATTAAAATAACTGTTGCCTTATTTAAAACAAACGTCTTCTATAACAAAAGAACTGATGCTTTATTTAAAATTGAACATCTTCTATAATGAGCTACCACTGATATCTAGTGCCAAAAGGATCTTCTTCCTTTATGATTGCACCACACCCTTTCTAAAGTTTTCATTTCTTTATTAACTTATGCATGCATTCATTTCCTTGCCTTATTTGTGTGTCGTGTTTGCAATACTGCCAGACCCTCCCTTCTTCCAATGATGGAGCAATGTCAATGTCAAGATTTTAGCTGTTTCCAATGTTTCCTAATTTGATGGGCATCTAAACCATCTTCACTCAATTTCTTGTGATAAGCATATAATACCCTTTGTGCTTCATGTATCTCCATTTAAATCCATGCAAAGAAAATGAAATAGATAATTAAAATAATTTCATCCGAAGGTGATACTAAAATTGCCACTAAATAATATGAGTAAAACAAGAGATGCTCAAACCTGAAAATCAACACAACATTTAGCCACCTTAATGGACTTATGAATTGCAAGAAATTTATGTGATTCCAAAAGAAATGGTGTAGTTATCGATATAAGGGTGTAGAGTAAGATGGTAATTTGTGGAATATTAATGCACTCGAGGGGGCAAGGATCAAGGAAGAGAAGGGTTACTATCATGAGGTATTATCACAAACCCTTATGCACATGTGTGATTATGCTTCAAGGTGAGTCAAGAAGAGTTTAAAATGGCATGCATACTTCGATCACATATGTCTAGCATCACAAGGTTGTGAGGGTAGTATATACCCTTTGCAAGCACTAACACACATGTCGAGGTGAAGGATCTGCCAAGGGCCTAAGGAAAATGCACTGCTATGACTCCCACGATGATACCATGTGATGCTAAGGAGAGTACACCTCTAGAGGCAAGTGAACTTGGTGACAATAAGGGGGGAATCACTCTTTTGAAAATCTAGGGTTTCTCCCAAACCCTAATATTGTCACTCTCATGGGAGGCCACCTTGAATGCATGCTTGTTAAAATACAGGACATCCACTGATGTCGGTGTGTATCATGCAAAGATGAGCTTTAAAATCATGAGATACTCTTAACATATTAATGGAACCATTAACCTTCGAAACATTAACACGATTCTGATGCCTATATCTGAGATAAAACATGATTTATGAATGTAATGCATGAAATGCGAGTGGGTGCACCAAAGGGGTTGGATAGGCAAGGTCGTGGGGAGAGAAACTAGTTGGGGTCCTATCAAACCTAGAAGCTTCCGGTGAGTGGTGGGGTACCCAAAATTTTGAATATGCCCAAAAATTTGTGTGGTGTTTTAGTGGCTACAACACATCTTTAACATGGGACAACTTATTAAAATGGAGCTATTAAGGGACATCTAAATTCCTTCTTTACCTTTAGCACTCAAAAGAAATGGAGAATCTATTTAAAAAGTTTTCCTTCCATTTTTATCTTTGGGTGCATATTGAGAATAACCTCTCTTTTTCCCACAAAAACCCCCTCAGTATCCCAAACACCATTTTTGATTGGCACAAAGGAACTCTTTCCAACCCAGTTCTAAACTGCATATCAAAGGTTGCCCACAGTTTTATACTTTGGGCAATTTGGAAAGAGGGAAGTTGGAGAATATTTAAATACTCCTCTTTGCATGTTGACCATTTTTGGAACTCTATCTTCACCAACACTAAAGGAACCATCCTTGCTCTCCCCTGGATGCCCTCTAACTAGAAATCCCTTGAAATTAAATCTCAATTCCTCCAATGTTGGTATATCATCCCTTCCAACCTCCTCCTCCCCCCATCCTCTCCCCCTCCTCTCTCATTTGATAGCCCTTTAGTTTGGTTCCCTCCCCCCCCACCTTATTTCCTCAAACTCAACTTTGACACAGAATCGAAAGGAAACCTAAGATCAATGGGATTTAGATGTCTCATCAAATATCACAACAATCATCCACTATATATTTATTCTAGTTCTATGGGTGATCAAGGAGGATCCAGGTGGATCTCTAAGAAGTATCAGTGGCATGGTAAGAAGGATCAAAACTCAAAGTGGTAGAAACTCTATCAACTTAGCATTTGATCAAAGTGCTCAACATCCTAATTCCAATGGTGAGAATGGCACTCAAATTCGAGCTCATATGAAGAAGTTAGGGAAATTCAAAGTTGAAGTTTGACTTGGACTGATGGCAGGAAGAAAAATGATGTGGAAGAGTCTTCAACGAATGGGGAAGTGCCAAGTGGCAGGCTGCAATTGACCCTGCAGTTTGCTGATTGCAAAAGGTAGAGGTCCACAGTCAAAGAATCAGCCCCAAGCAAGAAAAGGTGTGATGCGATGATCACATATCACACATCACACATCGTAAAGGGAAGTGTTTTATAGAATCGGCGCCAATAGAGTTAGGTTGCGATTGCGATATTGCAATCACATCTTGCACATCACAGGGCACAACACCTTGTTATATGTATTACCCTCGACTCCACTGATTGTGATATGTCGATGAACCCCAAATGTGATATGATTATAGGGAGTGGGTTTTAAACCCGTCAAGTCCACCAGTTCATAGATTGTAGTTTTCACTGCACAGCGTCCCATTATGGAGAACCACCCTTAGCCCTGCCGATTGTAATACATCGAAAGGCATATGGACACGACACAGTTATACACTACAATTTGATAGTTCTGTCAGGTCCAATTTTTATCGCACATCTAACATCGCTAAGTGCAGAGTCCAGATAATAGTACCACCCTTCATATTCCACCGATTGTGATTTTCAATGGGTTATCAGTGCTGATAGACTCATATTATCACTAATAAAGCCACAGGTTAAGGATTAATGTGCTGATTATTGTATTATTACACCGGTTTAATGTTTGATGAGAAATAGTTTGTATGAGATGTTCAATGAAGGTTTTTCTACGATTAAATAGGTTGTTACCTACAAAACTATTTTAGGGTCTAAGAATTTCTGTTTGAAACAACCCACCTACCTAAACTTGTCATTTTGTTTAAACTGTCCACATTTTTAAGGATCCTGGTACTAGAATATAAATTGGGTATCTACACAATGAGATGGGAGAGAGAGCAGTAGGGAGTAGCAGAGGACAACGTAAATTTATAGAGTAGGGTAGTGACACCTACTTCTGGCAGGTGGCTGTAACCTTGCCTCATAAATCATAAGGTTCCGAGAAGGTGCAGAAAGACCGATTATCTAAATTGGGTGTTCAGATAGGAAATTCTACATGATTTTTCACCACGAAGTTAGTCATGTTGTATGTCTCTAGATCTGGGATCTCCATTTGTCATATATCTTCCAGATTGGAGGTATAAGGGTGTTATGTAAAATCTTCTTATACTTCTCTATTTTCATGCCATTTAATGAATGGAGGCCTCCCAACTATTGAGCAGGGTCAGGAGATTTAGTCCAAATTGGATGAACTCCATAATCAAATCTTTGTGTCTTGATCTCATGCCTGATTATGTCTTTTGCATTTTTTTTATATGCTTATGTTCCATGGTTTTTAAGTGCTCTGTTACATGTAATTCTGATGCATCTATATGAAAAAACAATCTTGAATCAAGTGGTATCAGAGCAGGGCTTAGTTGATGCAAATTGCATCAGTACACTAACTAGAAATAAGCCTCAAGGACATGCATCATGAAGAGGAGACATGACAGATGTTGAAGCTCGTTGGGAAGAGAAGCAATCTTGTTGTTGTTAAGAGTTGCGAACGTGAATTACCTAGTGTGTAGCCATGGAGAATGATAAAGAAATGCACGATACCTTCCCACGAATGTCCAAAATGGTGGACATCATGTATGAAGCATATGAGAAAAGAAGACAGGAGGAGATAGAGATACCGAAGAGCGATGTGTCATCCACATCTTCCGGTGCTTATGCATCTTATTCATCGCCTTCCTCGAATGGGGAGATTAACCATAGACTTCAAAAAAGTAATGATGAATTAAGAAGGCTACTGCGAGAAGAGAAAAGAATGAAATAGAGGTTGCTACACCAGTTGCAAGAAAAGGATGAGGCCTTGGAAAAGATGCACCGTGATCCCCGTGAGGTAAAAATTAATTCTTCGACTCCGTGTATTTTTCTTGATGTCGATTTCGCCATTTTTTTTAAATCATACCACAAAAATCGACTCCAAAATGTTAAGGAGAATGGGGTATGAGGGGAAGGGACTCATCATTAATGGCCAAGGAATCATAAACCCCATCAAAGTAGAGGAATTACCCCACCAAGAAAGGCTTGGGTATGTCAGGAAGGAGGTTGGGGAATGTGCCAAAACATCTAGTGAACCACCAATGATAGATGATGAGAAGCCTTCATCATGTCTTTCCAAATTGATAGTGGAGGTAAAAGATGTTGATTTATCTTCAATTTCATCTTCACATAGTATAATTTATGTTGGAACTATGGAAGTACTCATTAGAATGACAAACATGAGACTCCTTACTAAGAAGAGGTACAAGGAAGAAGAAGGACTTGGTGTTAATAGCGAAGGCATAACTAAGCCATTGGAGGTTGAGAAAATACCTCGATTCACAAGGTTGGGTGCACTGCAGGACAATGCTCAAAGATGTTAGAAGATTCCATGACATTGTTGAAACCATCGAGGAAAGAGGATGATGGGAACACATCACCATAAACCTATGGCAGTATGCATTGTAGAGAAAGAGTTGAGGTAAGCTCTCATTCCCATAATCATACCACAGACCAACAAGAAAGGTATAATAAGTCTCGGTATTCCAATGTTCATTTTTATTACAATCGTACTGTTAATAATGAATGAAAATCATGGCATAGAAGAACATGCAGTTTTTGTCGATTGCATAGCCATGTGTTTGCTGAGTGTTGGAGGAGAATAGTAGTACGAAAGAGGATGAGGCGTGAAAGACCCTCTCAATAACAGGAAAAGAAGAAGGTAAAGCAGATAAGGAGGAAGAAGGATTATTGTAGTCATTGCGACAGAGATGGTCATCAAAGAGCCATGTGTTGGAGGCTCCATCCATAGCAGTGTTGCAAGGAAAAAGCATCCGTGCATGAACCAGGTGAAACAATTGTTTGACCAGTGAAGGTGCCACAAGGAGATGACCCAATGACTTTGATAAGTGAGAGATGGTTCATCTAGGTGTGGTAGAATGTCATGGCCTTATTTTTGCAAGTCATGTCTTTCATTTTAAACTGTAAAAGTGGTGATGTGTTTTCCATTACTTGTTGTGGCAACAATGATGTTTGGCCTTATTTTATGTTGCATTTTAGAATGTGAAAGTGATGATGTATTTCTGTCACTTTTTGAAGCAACAATAATGTCATGGCCTTATTTTTTTAACTCATGTGTTGCAGTGATGATGTGTTTTCCATCACTTGTTGAAGAAACAATGATGTTTGGCCTTATATTGATAGCTACAATATTGTTTCCATTTTTATGTAAATTTGATCACAGATTATGTGTTATAAACTCATGAAAAGTATGGGATGCTTGGGTCATTTTTGGTCATAAATCTAAACATGTAATTTGCAAGATATTGTAATACAGTTTTGTAGGATATTGTAATACAGTTTTGTAGGAGATGCAGGTGTCGACTCATCACTTATGGCTCTGAAGGACAAAGGTGAAGGAGAAGGAAGGATGACCTGTTAGGACACTTGTGGTGCAGAAAATGTACAAAGAAATTATAGATTATTTAATGCTTTTGGAGGACCAAAAGCTTCTCTTATTAGGGAGGATTTATCCAAGAGGATCTAGGTGGATCTCTAAGAAGTACCAGTGGGATGGTAAGAAGACCCACGACTCAAACTTAGCACTAGATCGAGGTGCTCGTCATCCTAATTCCAATGGTGTGAACGACACTCAAATCCGAGCTCATATGAAGAAGCTAGGGCAAGTCAAAGTTCAAGTATGACTTGGGCCGATGGCAGGAATAAAAATGAGGTGGCAAAGTCTTTAGCAAATGGGAAAGTGCCAAGTGGCAAGATACCATTGGCCCCGCATTTCACTGATACAAAAGGTAGAGGTCTACAGTTAAAGAATCGACCCCAAGTAAGAAAATTTGTGATGGAATGATCACATATCACACATCGCAAAGGGAAGCATTTTACAGAATTTTCCTTGACAAAGTTAGGTTGCAATTGTGACATTGCAATTGCATATCACACATCGTAGGGAACAACGCCCTGTTATGTGTATTACCCCTAACTCGATCGATTGTGATATGCTGATGAACCACGAATGCGATATGGTTATAGGGTGTTGTTTTAAACCAGTCGGGTTTGTCGCTTTCCAAATCATAGTTCAAACTGTGCAGTGGCCCATTATGGAGAATCACCCTCAGCCCCACCGATTGCGATACACCAAAAGGCCTGTGGAGGCAACACAATTATAAACTATAGTTTGATAGTTCTGTCAGGTCCACCTTTTATCAAACATTGCTAAGTGTAGAGTCCTGATAATAGTACCACCCTTTAGGTTCCACCGATTGCAATTTTCGATGGGTTATCGGTGCCGATAGACTAAGGCCATCACTGATAAAGCTGTCGGTTAAGGATTAATGCGCTGATTCTTGTATTATTCCACTGGTTCAATGTTTGATGCAAAATGGCTTGTATGAGTTGTTTGATGGAGTTTTCTCTATGATTAAACATGTTGTTACCTATAGAACTATTTTAGGGTCCAAAAATGTCTATTTGAAACAATTCACCTACCTAAACTTGTCATTGTGTTTAAATTGCCTGAATTGTTAAGGATCCTTCCACCAACATATAAATTGGGCTATCCGCATAGCTAGAGGGGACAGAGAGAGGCAGGGAGAAATAGAGAGAATCATGGATTTATAGGGTGGACTAGTGGAACCTACTCCTCGAAGGTGGCCGGAACCTTTCCTCAAAAATCAAAAGGTTTAGAGAAGGTGCAGAAAGCCGATTATCTGAATTGGGAGTTTGGAAAAGTGATTCTGCATGATTTTTGGCCAGGAAGTTAGTGGTGTTGTTTGTCTCTAGAGATGGGCTCTCCATTTGTCATCTATCTTCCATTTTTTTAATTGGAGGTATAAGGGTGTTATGTAAAATCTTCTTGTAGTTCTTTCTTTTCATGTCATCTAATGAATGAAGGCCTCACAACTATTGAGCAGGGCCTTGAGATGTAGTCCAAATTGGATGAACTTCGTAATCAAATCTATGTGTCTTGATCTCATGAGTGATTATGTCCTTTAATATTTGTTTTATATGCGTATTTTCCATGGTTTTTAAGTGTTCTGTTACATGTAATTCTGATGCATCTATAACCAAAAAAAATCTTAGATCAATGGGTGTAAACTGTAATAATGCAATAGAACTCACCGACCTTGTCATTGTATTGGAAATTCCTAGACTCAAGGATACACAAAACTTTTAGTGGAGGGAGACTCTTAAATCATCATCAACATGATAAAAAAAAATAGACAATGGAATTTAGATTAACAAAGTATCTAAGAGTTGGTAGCTAAAAGGTCTCATCTATAAAACCTCAACCCTGATAGCCCTTATTTGGGTTAGCGTCCCTTCCCATTTTTTATTAATATGAAATAAAGTGGCAAATATATTAGCAAACCTTAGATATATGGAATCTTTGTAAATTCTCTCATCCCCATGGATTCTCTTGCTAGGGTTCCCCCTCAAAAATTAATGTTGACAGCTACACAAAAGAGACACTAATGTCCCTGATAGGGTTCTTTTTATGCAAAAGTAGGGGGCAGGGGGGGGGGCGGCGGTGATAGGTTTCCACTTCCCCTCTTCACCAAGTAGTTGGGGGATGTAGTATCATGTCACCACAAAAAAATGAACGAAAAAAATGTTCATAACACTTTTCATGAGGTGAGTCATAGATCTTATTCTCGATTCCAATATCATGCACCAAAAAAGCTTTGAAGAGTCATCATCTTTCTAGGACAGTCTCATCTTCACGTGTGATGTGAATAGAGTTAGAATTTTTATAAATCCGTACCTCCTTCTAGTGCAAGACTATTCATATGCTTCTACAAGATAGGCTCCCCTTTATACTATAGCTCCTTCCTTAGCTCTAAGAAATCAACACTATCGTTTATGGCAGACAAACCTTAGTGAACTCCAGACAAGCCCTGTCATTTTTTCAATTATTTCTCTAGGGAGATATAGACCTATTCAAATTATTCTTCATCCTTAACATGAGAGGAAAATTCCATTTTGACTCCCTGATTTACTAGGCAATACTTATTATTTCTTTTTCTTATCTTATTAACTTTGTACGTAGGTGAAAATGTTAGGTCTCACGCGGGTGATAACTGCATACTTATCATCACCCACTATGGGAGCTAGACTATAGCAACATCTTCTAGTTTGAAGGTTTATGGTCTTTCTATAGCTGCTACAACCCCCCTCCAAATTTTTTCTCATGATTTGATTTTGGAGCCTCCCTTCAACCATAATAACTATCATTTTAACTTGCTTCAAGTTTTCTTCTTGTTTACTAAGTGTCACAGTGAATCATTCTCTCATGTTGGGCTTGTGATGTCTTAATTGTGATTTCTTTGTAACAACTACTAGGCACTCCTTGGTGACAACCAGTCCTTGTTGATAGTAGATGCACAACTTCTGAAAATAGATAAAGCACCTCTTGTAAACACAAGCTAAGTCTTGCCTTGATAGACACATATTTCTTTCCTTCTTTGAGGAATTGTGCAATCCTATATCATAGTGAAATTTTCAACCCCTTATCAAAGTGAACTAGATAATCCCTTGAGTAATACAACTACGCAATCAGTGGTGAAAACACATTGTAAAACCCTATCTGGAAGTAAACTATGAAATCCACTAAGAAAGAAAATTATGCAACTCCTTATTTCAGTGAGTTGTGCAATCCCTTGATCCAGTGAATTGCATAGTTCCTGGAGTTAACTAACTGTGCACTTCCAATTAACAGTGTGGCACATGCTTCTAATTTCAGTATCTTACATGTGTCAATTATCTAATAGTCACTCCTTGATTTTATGCATGTATCTACGAAACCCTAACCCTAATCTCAAGAGTCTTCAACTATATAAGAAAGGAATAATAGAGTTCATTCCCACACTTATATTTGGAGCTCTATTAATTCTGGTGAGCACAAGGAGATTTGGATTCCATTTTCACTGCTTTTCTAGGCAATTTTCTCAACTGTCACTTTTTTCCACTTTTCCTTTCCCAAGTGTCATTTATTATATTATTAGCTTCTACAAGTGTTATTTTCATATTTTGAGCTTATTTTCAAGTGTCACATCACATTCCTTGTCTTTTCACCTAACATTAATTACTTTTGTTGGGTGTATTTATGCATGCATGTCATTTTCCTTTCATTTTATTACTTTCTTGATGTGAGTATCTTGTTTGTATGAATCTCAGCCTGATCCACATCATTCCCCTCTTCAATTTGTAGATTTGGAGCCTACCCTTTTTCTAGAGAAAACCGCGTAATATTTAGAATCTTCTTCCCTCAAGAACTGTGCATTGTACAATTTCTTCTAGCAATAGCTCCTTATTTCCATCTACAAATGCACACTATGTAATCATTAGGTCCCCCAATTATGCATTATGTAAACAAAATCATTATAGAAACCTCCTTGTCCCCCAAAACTATGCATCGTGTAGTCAAAACCTCACTATCCAACAATAATTGCACATTGCACAAATCTAGTCCTCATGTTAGGCTCCCTTGTAACCAGAAAATTTGCAATCGCCTACAGAAGATATGCAATGCAAATTTCCAATGAGGTCACTCTACCTCACTTGTGCCCCATCACAGTGCAATCCATGTTCTTAGTGACTATGTTATTCTTGTGAATTGTTACACTAACCGATCACTTGCAAAACTAACTAGTAGTTTCCATGAGTGCATCTTTCTCACCAAGTACTGTAGATCCAAGACACATTAGTATTTCATATTCTAATAAAACCATGCCTCCAAGGAAGGGATCATCTAAGGAGTTCATAGAAAGAAGTACTGAAGATTCCATCGATAGTACCTTGATAAGGGTTCCTATCTTGTTAGACACTCCATGCTTTATAAACAAAGATTATACTGTCACATGTCTCACTATCAATGATGTATTCAATTCAAAAGAGTTTTCCAAATATCTGCAATATAGGGAAGTCTATATGAATTTTCAAAAATCAGAATTCCATAAATTTTCCTGTGGATATCCAGTGTTTCCTTGTGCTAATGTCAACAAGTGGATATTGTGGGGTCTAGAAACTAAGAACATGTTTCTCAATAGAGTCAATGGGTAGAAACTTACCTCATACCAGCCACATGACTTTCACTTATATTACACTTTTCCAAGCTTGAGTAATACTTGGATTCTCAATTTTATGCATCCTGGAGTTATTTGAACTTTGGAGAAGTGATCAAGTCATGGTGGGAGGAACCAGATAACTTTTTCCAGAAGCCTAATAGTACATACAAGACTAAGTCTCTCAAAACATTTTACCTGTAGTTGATGGTATGTGTTGTAGGAACTATGGAAGAAATGATACCAAATCTGTTGTTGAATGGTGGATTTTCATGTTGTCTGCTATCCATATAGGGAAAAGTATTCAATTGGTCACATGTGTTATCCCAACAACTAAGAGTTAATTTAAACAAGGCAAAAGAATCGCCTAAGGGAAAGAAACCATATTTTTACATGTATGCCTACTTACCAGATGGTATTTGCATTCATAATGAATTCTCGTATGTAGAATGGAGGTGGACACTGAGGGAGCTCCCTAATAATGTGTCTGGCAAAGTATTATCAGAGTATAGTTACAAAGGGGTATATGACAAACTTGTTTTGAAATTATTCATTGTTCTATTTTAGATCATATTTTAGAAAGAAGCTCCTTCCATGTCCCATGAGGCTAGGAAAGAGTGGTAGAGATAGTAGATTGGTTTACCTCATCTTAGGGCACATACCTCAAATTGTTCAATTCCCAGAATCCTCCACATATTTTTCTGAGTGATGTGACTAATACGTTGGTCATGTAGGAGGTTTCTTATCATCTTATCAAATGTCTATCTTACTTATTGTAGTAGAAGAAGAAGACTCATTGGCCTTATTTCCCTCTACAAGTGGGATCCTATGAGCTCAATAGCTTAAAGGCTATAGAAGTATATGTTGAATAACTTACCCATCTTAAGTTCGGTGAGATGCGATTTCACATGTATGATCCTAGGCGAGTATGTAAAATACATTGTCCCATGTTACATTTTTCTTGGGCTTATGAGTCTTATTGATGAAAAGATGAAGAGAGTATAAAGAATTGTTATCATTATTCCTGACTACATGCACTAGGAAGTGAGGCAGGCCCTTCCAGTGAAGCTCATTAGTAGAATGATGTCTAGGAAGGGAATCAACAAGAAGTTCCTACTCTAGTCACCATTGATAAGTACAAGAGGAAAGTTTTGCATAATCCTGTAGTAGAGTCGAGAAAAAAGTTCAAAGAAGATCTTGTTATTTTGAGAGCAGCCATTGCAATATACAAGAGGGGAAAGTAATCAAAAGAATTAAAGAAGAAGTAATAGGAAGAAGAAAACAGACAGGAGGAGGAATAGGAAAGGAACATGTGGGAATAAGAAAAATTAAGAAGGAAGGAAAAAGAAGAAGCGAGACATAAATAGTTTGAGGAATAACAATAGAAACAATTGATAAATGAAGAAAGTAGCAAAAATAATTATGATGAGTTTGTAAGAGAAATAGAGGAGAAAATACAGGCTCAAGACAGAGAGGTCGAAAAAAGAGGAAGATAACCAAGAGCCCAACATTGTGTGCATTGCAAAACAATCCAATAGTCAACTTTTACCTCCTCTTATTTGTGGCCACATCTAATTCACTGAGATGGGAATATCTCCTCCAGATGATGATATGGTCATGGATATTTCCAACCTAACTTTTGATCCATTGAAAAAAAAAATAGTGTAGGAAAGGTAGAAATATTTTTCTAATGAGATGGTCCATCCTATTTACATGCATACAAAAAGGGTGATTGTGCCTAATACTAAGAATAATCTGAAGGTAGTCACAGTAGAAAATTTTCCTTTGTACAAGCTACAAAAGTAAACATATATTTCTTGATGTAATAAAACAAGCAATTGGCAAAGGACCTAGTTACATGAAGACAACAAAGTGATCATCTCCTTGCCAAGAACCAAAGGTTGTCTTCTACTTATTCTCACAAGAGGGATTTGTGAGCATCTATAAATAAGGAAATTAAATCATTGGGAGACACTATGAGACAATTGTATGAAGAAATAATCACCCTCCTTAAGGTGGTGGTGCCCTTGCATGCAATGCAAAAGCTTTCGCGAGAGAATGTGAAAGTTGTGAAGGTAATTCATGTAGTCATTAATGCGATCGAAGAATGGGGCATGAAGTACATAAATGAAAAATCATAGTTGGCTAGGAAAACAATGTAGGAAGCATAATTAGAAAGGGCTAAGGTTAGAATGCTTCTACAAGGAAGCAAATAACTCTATGCTTATGTAGCCAACATCATAACCTCCTATTAATGATTGTACAATAGTTTGGACTCCTTTGTTAGAGTGCACAATATTCCTTCTATTGGAGAATTTGTAGAAACAAAGGGAATAAATGATGTCAGGTAAGAAATTGAATAATTCCTTAGAAATCTGAGGTTGGTAGCTACTAAAGGAGATTTGGAGATCACACAAGGTAGAACATTCAATAGTTTGTGGTCAGACCTACTATGTTAAACATGAAGTTGTTCTTATTATAGAATAATGTTCAAACTAGTTCCAAAATTATTTATCCGAATGAAATGAAGGGAAGAGTCAAATAATCCAGATCTCCCACCAAAGTTTGAGGACATAACAACATAGTACAAGGCTTGGTGTCATTATGTTATATCATAGCTATAAGTAGAAGCTTTCGAGCTATAGTTTCCTCAAGTTCAAGCATAATGTATAGATTTTTGTTGTATTAGGCTCTAGTCACATTTTGTCTTATGTGATTTGGTATTTAGAAGATAATGATAAATGTAAATGTAGTGGAAGTCCAAGAGTCAAATATGGAATATGAAGAGTCATTAGATAGAATAGAGACAAAAGAACCTCAAGAGTCGTGAGGGAGCTCAAAGGTCACAAGGGAACGTGAAGGTCACCTCATATGTTATAAATAAACTCTCATAACTCAAATAAGAGGCTTGGAACTTGAGATTGGTAGCCTTGTCTTCTCTAGTATAGCATAGGAGCGAGTATCATTATTTGGAGAAGCAAGTGGTAGCTTCATGTTCCATTATTAGGCTAGTGTCACATCAATATATTGTATACTTGAAAATTTCACTTAATGATTAAAGGATCTCAGAGCCAACACACTTTCATGCATGTATTGTGGGTGTTGTAAGACTATTCTTTAAATGTTTACAGTATATACTATTTCATTCATGCTAATGCCAATGAAATATTTCTTTAATTGCAGTATGTTTCTTATTAGATGTGTGTTGTATTAGTTTCCCATGATCGTGGTTATCTTGTGAACTATTTTTCAGGCTAACTAATGATTCGTTATATGTTTGTGCATCTCTTTTAGGAAAATATTATTACTTTTCTTCTAGAGGCTCACTCCTTTTCCCATTTGCTTGAAAGAACATCTTACTCATTACAATTGATATTACACAATGTTTACTTATTTGTTGATACTAAATATATGTGTATGTCTTCTTATGTGTTAATTCCAACCAAGGCACATATTTAAGATCACAACTACAAAAAATGATAATATTTCCAGGTGGGGCTCCTAGTCCAAACAATGTGAGGTCTAATGGGATTTCATATTAGGGAGATCACCTTGGTTGACATATTTCCAACACCGTCAATGGGTCTATGCATGTATCCTTATTTAAATATTTCCTTTGATTTTATAATTTATGCTCTATCTAGTTTAGCTTGCTCCTTCTCTAATTTCCTTAGTATCTAGTTATATATGATCCTAATGATCTACTCCCCCATTCATATTTACCAGTAGCTTTGTATCCATACCCTACTCCACATCCAATGGGTTTTTGCCTCATGTATTCAACCTCCTTGGCAAGATCTCCAACAATTCATGTCCATTCCCATGCATCCTTTGTATTCTTGTATTTTTCTAGTGGCTTATTATATTAATGAATTTTGTTTCCCTCTGACTCCTTCTTATCAACCCCC
Organism: Pinus taeda; assembly: GCA_000404065.3. Lineage (NCBI taxonomy): Eukaryota > Viridiplantae > Streptophyta > Pinopsida > Pinales > Pinaceae > Pinus > Pinus taeda. Next base: position 149,207 of record APFE030426929.1, on the reverse strand, counting down.
TCCCTCCTTAAATGGATCTCTCCCCTAAGTCCAATTCTCTCATGTCTATCCTCTCATTTTTACCTCTCAACATCCATGCCTAGTCCTTTGTCATGCCTTGCTAATGAGCATGTGTTCGTCAAGGGGCTACATGTTATCAAGAGTGAGCCTCTTGGGTACATACACGTGCACATCATAGGCTGTAAGAATCCACCATTAGGTTTTGGGGGCCTTACCCTTGGATACATCTAAGAGGAGATATCTCACATCGAACAACAAGGGGCCTCCCAACAACAACATCTTTCAGATACTGAAGTTTTGATAAATCTAGCTAACTGTATGCCAGATGTTGGGCAAACTCAAGGTCATTTCAATCAATACATGTACACCATCAATTTGTATTAAAATTTGAAGTTCCTCCTAAGAAGAATCCTAATGGATTGTTTTGAGAATAGGGCTAACATCTTACACTCTCGGGAGCCTCTTCATCATCACCTAAGGGACATAGATCAATGCATGTGTTGCATTGAGAAATTTATAGGCATTCCTCCACCAACAAGCAACACTCAAAATCCTATTTATTTTTTCGCTGCTAACTTTGATCCCTTGACTTCGCTCTCCTATACTTGAGTCTATTCTATTATATGATTATCTAGCTCTCGCCCCATGCTAGTCTAGCCTATTTCTTAATATATATACATTTTTCACTTAATTTTTGTAACACGTGATCTCCCATGCCTCTATGCAAAAAATACACTTTTGCCTACGTTCTCATCTCCACAAAAATCTCAATTTTGAAAGCAATAAAATATTTAACAAAAAAATTATAAATTATGAACATTTTAAAATTTAATAATATAAATATTAAAATTGAATTAAAAAATTATATAATAATTATAATATTAATTTGGTAAATATTAATTTTCTAACAAAATTTTGTTAATAATGTAAGAAGCATTTTTATCCACTTATAATATGCATTTCAAAGTGTTAGAAGTAAATAATATATGTGGTGGTATATATATTATCGGATATGTTATATATATATTTGGAATGTATTGTGTTGTTTTAAATAAATAAATAAAAACTTTTATTGATTTGAATGGTCAAGATTCATTTTCTAGTAATGTTTATTTGATAGTGTAAGAAAGACATTTCCCGTTGAAGTTACTAAATAAGTGGAGAAACTCAACTCATTTTTATGAAGGTTCTTCTCCATATTAAATAAGATTCTTTTCAAATGTTCCAGTTCTACATATTTGATGAGAACTTTAGTCATAGAACTTTATTTTTGGAATTTTTGACCCATCTTAAAACAATCCAAATTATTTGAATTTTGAAAGAAATAACCATCCATGAAAATTTAAATCATCAAAAGACATTAAACTCACCATAAAGATTAAAATTCTCCACTTATTTACATCCTTTCTAATCCTTAAACATAAATTTTTAAAAAGTGTTAAAATATTTGGGCATTGGGTACCACCCAAGGAAGAAAGGAATCCTCCCTCTCAGCGCAAAAGAAAAGGGAGAGGTTATTAATACTAGGACAACCCTCAATATACATTCACTTAAGATTGAAACAAAGTTACTCTATTTTAGAGAGTCAATATGCCAGCTTAAAAGACTTGAACCTAAGTGGAGATGATAACAATTATTCTACCAACCACCTAAGTTAAACTTAATTGGTTGGCCTTTAAACATAAATACATATAATCATTTTCAATTTTCTAAATCAATATTGACATTAATTTCATCTTCAAGTTCCTTAACTTCATAATCAATTTATGTTTAACAAATTCCATATATCACATTGGCATGGGGATATTTCTTTCTCAAGCTTGTTTTTTCCAACAATTTTCACTTTGAATTTGATCCAAAAGAAGCTTTTCATGATATAACAACAACCCTACCATCTATACCTACATATATAATGGACGCAAAGGAAAAAAATAACATAAAAAGTTGGTTATATATATAATCCTTTTTCCAAAGAAAAAAATAACATTTGTATTTAGAGATGGAAAGGAAATTACACATTTCTTATGTGCGTAATGAATGTGTAATTTCCTTTTGATCTCTAAATAGAAATGCTTTTTTTTTCTTTGGAAAGAGGATTTTATATATATAATCTTTTTTCCAAAGAAAAAAATTATCTTTTCTATTTAGAGATTGAAAGAAAATTACATATTTCTTATGTGCATAATGTACTTATAACAAACTGCGAACTTTGGCGGGATCCTACCTTGATGTGTAAGCGCGGTGTTGAAGGGCCAATTAGAGTTAATAATAATTTAGATATGATGGTCATTAATTTAAGGCAAACTTATTCCACCATTGTTTTATTATTAAATAAGGAAAATTAGATAGTTAGTATTTGGTTATAATTAGAGTCTTCTAGTGTTAGGTCCCTATACTACTAGTGTAAACCCTTATTGTTATTAGTACAACCTCCTTATTATATCATTGTGCCCATGTAGTCACCATATTTTTATTATTGTGCCCCATAGAAGCCCACTATTGTTATTATTGTTATGTCGGCTCTGATTACATTATGACCCCTTAGACTCCTATATATAGAAAGGAGGTCCTGTCATTTGTATCATCTAAGAATTATTCATTTATGTAATGTAAAGGAGGTTTCCCCCTCGAAGATGCTTATTTCTAAGGCATTGATCTATATTTTCTATCTTTTTGTAATGCATTGGACGGAATTACCACTCCTCAAACTTTCAATATAGAAGGACATATCAAGAAGAAAAATGTTCAAGAATTGAAAGATCACATCAAGTCTCAAGAAATAAATCCGACCATATCTTGTAATGCATTGGAAGAAATTACCACTACTGAAACTATCAAGATAGAAGGACATATCAAGAAGAAAAAGGTAAGAGTGTTGATTGATTCAAGCAGTACCCATAATTTTATTGACTGTAAGATAGCCAAGGAATTGAATTTCTTCCTATATCCAACACCAGAGTGTCAAGTGATGGTTGCAAGTGGAGGAACCATAAATTGCCTTGGAAAGTTCCATAATATAAAGCTATCCATGGGAGAATATGTATTGAATAACCCAATGCTTTCCATTCCAATGGATGGTGTTGATGTTTTACTAGGAGTCCAATGGCTACAAACTTTGGGTATGATAGCTTTTAATTTTCAAGAACTTTTCTTGAATTTTTTTTGGGAAGGAAAGGAAGTTGAATTGAGGGGTATTGAAGGAAAACCTGGAAAGATAATCAACTCTAATAGCATGACAAGGCTTCTAAACAAAGAACAACGGGGTATAATTGCACAATTATGTTCACTAGAGGATCCCACATTGAAATTATGTATTTCTCCAGATCTCCAAAATGTTTTGGAAAATCATTCCAAGGTATTTGAGACTCCCAAAGGCCTCCCACCTATTCATGATCATGATCATGCTATTCATTTGATTCCATGAAGTGTTCCTCCAAACATTAGGCCTTACATATATCCATATTCCCAAAGGAGTGAGAACTCGTTCAAAAGTTGCAGAAGATCCCAGTTCAAATAGTATTGCGAGAACTTGACAAGGAAGGAAAGATCATATTGGAACATGAAGCAGTCACATAACCGAGAAATTGAAAGCTATGCAATAGATCAATTTCATAGTATCTCATCAAGTGAAAGAAATTACCTACTGAAGATTCCACATGGGAGGACAAGAATTTATATAGAAGCATCAAGAACTACTCAAGCATCGAGGACAACACTTTTTGAAGGAGAGGGGCATGTTAGGTCCCGATACTACTAGTGCAAACCCTTATTGTTATTAGTAGAACCCCCTTATTATATTGTTGTGCCCATGTAGTCCCCATATTGTTATTATTGTGCTCCACAGAATCCCACTATTGTTATTATTGTGCCCTTACATTATTATTGTTATGTCAGCTCTGATTATATTATGACCCCTTAGACTCGTATATCTAGAAAGGAGGTCTTGTCATTTGTATCATCTAAGAATTTTTCATTTGTGTAATGTAAAGGAGCTTTCCCCCTCAAAGAGGCTTATTTCTAAGGCATTGATCTATCTTTTCTATCTTTTTGTGAGCTGGTTTCATAACATCTAGCTAGCTATAAATAAGGATGGAGTTATCCTTCTAAATGAGGTTATGAAGTATGTTGTATTGGAATTTAGCACATCAATAGGTTTTCATATCAAAAAGGAAATTGAATAGGACTTGATCATCAAATAACCTAATCATTGTATATAGTTTAAAGCTTGGCATCTTAAGAGGATACCTCCTCAAAGAAGCAGTGAACAAGTTTTCATCACTCCATAACAAGATAAATTATTTTATGGTGTTCATCTACCTTGCTTGATTTGAAATTGAATAAATTTTTAACATTTGTTAATATCATATTGTCGATTCAATTTTAAGGATTAAGGAACTAAAAATGATATCAGAGCCATTTTTCGAGTAAAAGGTATAACATTTTTATTTCCTTTGCAAAATTTTCAAGGAAAAAAAGGGTTTGCAACACTTAGACCCATAGTTGTTTGTGCATACTTTGAAGAAAAAAATAGTAGATCTAAGTTCCTCTTTAAAATATACCCCCAAAAAATCATTCAAAATAGATTAATGAGAAGTGAATATATCATGAATTTATACAACTATTCTAAAGGGATTGATTTTCAATGATAGTCATGCTTATTGCAAAAAAGATATTTTATTACAAATAACCTAGATTGTAGCCAAACCAATGTCATTGGCCAGACGAATTTTATGGCTTTGACATGGAATATTACATGATATGCTTCTAGCCAATATTCAATATCTTGCAAATTTCAATCACCAAACCCTTGTAGAGAAACAAAACCTCATTGTTGGGGAAATGTAAAACTATTTTAGAAACAATAGCAAATATTTGTATCCTATTGAACATTGAAAAGAAATATACAAGTGACATATTAACTTGTGGCAATTTAGAGGATCCTTGTGATGTATGGTATATGAACAATTATCATTCTTGGGATGAAAACCACTTTTGGTTTCTCCTTGGTGATTCCATTCCAACACATGAAGAGAACACCATTGCTAGAAATACAAATTATGTTATGACTACTAGTTTACAACTTAAGTATTCTTCATTCATAGTGCCCTTCTCAAGGTGATAATTGACCTTTTAAAACTACGTGGATTATCTGTTGGATGTGGATGGTTTTGTTTATTTAGATTCAGATGATCATGATCGTTCCTATTTTGAACATAATTATAAGTCACTCATCAAGCTCTAATACCATAAATTATGAATATACATGGGTATTTAGACATGGGATTTGAGATTATGGACAACCTTCTTGGATTTTCTTAGGATTAAGGCTAATGTTTATATATGAGACTTTGAGTTATGCATGAGATTTTTGGATTACTTCAACATTGAAACTAGCACTTGTATGAAAGATCCTAATTTCTTAGCTTACTTCACAATTCGAGGGAATGAAACAACTTCATGAATATGATAACTTTTATTTTGATAAAGAGTTAGTGTACCATATAAATATTGAAAAAAAACAATTTTTCTTATATAGTTAGTCCTTATGGAACCTTCGACACAAGGGCCGAATGAGGTCAAAGAAAAAAAAAGAAATGGAAAAGAGGAAAGATTGCATCTTATTTTACTCATTGCCTGTGGGCTCTTTTTTTTTACATATCATAAGTAAATTCATGTTTGTAATCTTTTTTAATGTTTTTATAGCATATATTATGATTCTTAACCCTTCAATTTTTATTACGAATAATAATCATAAAAGGTCATGCTTTGTTCAATATAAAAGATCCTTCAAGTAGGGAAACACCATAAAATGATCCATTTACAGAAGGATCAACCCATCTTCACTTTCCCTTAAGACGGGGGAACTTTTCAAGGACCTAAGGTACAATATTATATAGCCCAATACGTGATTCATAAGGATGCTCCCATCTTTATTTTTAGATAGATAAAAACCATTAAGCATAATCAAATGCTAAGTACCTAGTGGGTATTATTTAATAAGGGCATATAAAATTGATTGCACCCTAACTAATTAATGGTTTTTATTTAATAATAACAAACATAGTGAAATTTGACTTGTTTATATTGAATGACCACCATACCTACATTATTATTACTCTAATTAGAATTTTTCCCACATTTCCAAAACAATTTGTGTGTTTTCACAAAGTCCCCTTTCATTATATTTTTAATCAATCTTAGGCTTACATTAAGTAGTTTATGGATGACATCGAAGCTAGGATATGTTGAATGTTGATAATATGATCAATTATTTTTATGTACTTTCTTAGAGAAATGACACCCCAATTATTAGAAATCATTAGGCCTCACAAGGTTGTTGACGATGTAAGAAATCCATAAATATATGGGTTATCATTGGTAATTATCATTCTATTTTAGCAGCTACAACACCCTCCAAAATTCTGGCGTGCACCAATTTTGGAGCCTCCCTTGAGAATTGCACTTTATGACTGCACACACTCGGGTTCACTTCATGAGCTCGTGTGAGTCTTTGCATCCCCCTTGCTTGTCCATTTCATTCAGGTTTCTCCATGCCGATGTCTAAGTCATGCCTACAACCATGTTTTGGTTATGATCAAAGCCTTCGCTTCATATGTGCCTGTTGTGTTTGCTATGAAAGCATCTGTCACACTCACACACAAAGTCACCGTCACTGTCATGCAAGTGTCGTCTCGATCAATCACAAATGTCATGCTTGTCACTAGTACCGTTGGTCAATCATGTTGAACATGTGCATCTGGATGGTTTGGGTCATTTCATCGTCAAGTCATGTGAGTGTGTGCTCGTATGATCATTTATGCATATTTCGATTGTTCACACACTTAGTCAATTTTGTTGAAGTTTTGATGACTAGACTCCCCTGTGATAGTCGGACCATCATCCCACCATTGACTCGATTGACTATCAACCAGAACAACATAGAAGCACCAATCTAGTCCTTTCAAGTTGCGTTGCCCACAAGCAACTCAATAAACACTCATGATGGCCACTCAAACAGTCGAACCCGACAGTCACCCCGAAATTGAATCCCCTCAAAAATTGCGCAGAGGCCATTGAACTCATCCACTCAATTGACTTAGGAAATTGTGCAGACAGGCCTGACAGACACCAAGTGCCCATCCCTATCTCCTTTAGAAAATTGTGCAGTTTTCCCAGTCAATCTTTTGGATGGTTGACCAACTGCTCATCCAAGAAATTGTGCAGTTTTCATGATTAGGCTTTTTTCTATCCATCAGTTCACTCAACTCAGAAATTTCATAGAGATGATCAGTAGGTCGACTTCCTAGATTTAGTGAAATTTCGTACCAGCAGCTCCTGGCAGGAAACTGCCACTTCGCTCCAGGAATTGCACAGTTCCTAATGCCAGTGACTAAGCATCCAACTGTGAGTTCCCTATGGGAATTATGAAATTTTGAATGCCAATGACCCCAACAGTCCACTGACAGTTCCCTCTGGGAATTGTGTAGTTCTGACTACCAGTGACCCAATAGCCAACTGACAGTTCCCTCTAGGAATTACACAGTTCTGGCTGATAGTTTCCCACGTAGTTCCCCCAAAAACTATGTAATCCCTGCCTACTGACCCATCATGCAACCTGACCCGTTCCTCTGGAAAATTGCACAAATTTGGCTATCCAACCCCTACTGGCTATTTGTTCCAGAAAATGTGTAGAACATGTTTTCCTTGCCTTCCTACAGCCTAAACTGTCCTTCCTAAAATTTGTGCATTTTTTCCTCCTTACCGAGCCAAACCTTACAGGCAGTCCCTGTCAACTCAGATTGTCTATCTCCATATCTCAATCACTCTTGCACAATTTTCATTAGTAGTACCCGGAGCCATCATCCCGCCTTGCAACCTTGTTGCCTCTCTCAGTCACCTACATTTGAAATGATCATGTGTCATGGTAGACTAGGAGTTTTTGGATTTGATGTCATCTCATCATGAGTGACTGCAAGTATAGGTACATCAATAAACATGTCAAGATGATGAACAAGATGAATGAAGGGAGCACATGCAGATGGATAGGTTCACTAATGGATGAATGAATGAAGCATGCGAAGCGAACGAACGCGGTGAACATGCGCCTTCGTGAACAATTGAGCCTATCAAGCCTTCTAGCATGAAAGAAAGAACAACATATTAAAGCTTCATCAAGAGAACCAAGGACAATCGAAGACTCCATGCACTTCACCATGCGAAGGTGAATCTATGATTCACCATGAAGACATCCATCAGCTAGCAACACTATAGCTCGACATGAACTCTAGCTGCAACACGAATGTACTAGCATTCTCATGTCAAGTCATGTCGAGTCAATTCATGAGTCATGTTGCCCACATCTCCACTATGTGCTTGTTGTCAATTAATGTGATGTAATGTGGATGTCCAAGAGACCCACTTGTTGAACATAGAGTCATGTAAGTCAAAAATTCATGGAAGTTGAATGATCATGAGGGTAATTGAATAGCCACAAGGGTCAGTTTCACCCTTGGCTATAAATACCCCTCTCATTTGTACATGAAGGGACCTTTCACCTCATCTCCTCCCACATAGCCAAGAGAGTTTGTAATCATTTCTTTGAGGAGTAAGTAGTGGCTCCAATGCCCCACTCACAGGGTTAGTGATGTATGGTGTAATGATGTGTCTTAGAACTTTTTCTTAATTTAGAAGCCTATTGACAGGCCAGCACGTTTTCACACATGTATTATATTTGTTGTAAGACTAATCTTTAACACTTGTAATGCATGTTTCTTTAAGCTGTGTTCTACATATGAACTTATTCATTTGTTGTAATGCATAATATATTAATAAAAATGTGTTGTATATGCTATTATTGCTATCACGTCCATGTCGACTACTCTACCAGACATCAGACAGAACTTTCACATGAACCTTGTTGTAACAACCATTGCACTCGTTCAGACTGATACGTGAGTGTTGTACATGTTATCTTACCTTGTATGTTGTGACTGCTACATCCTAGTGGACGGCTTCGTCAGAAGATGTGTATGTCCTTTTTTGTTGTGTGTTCCTAGCCAAGTTGGGACTGATCCCTTTCAACCTGGAACTCACCTTCACCTTCTTCCCCTCACAGTGAAAGAACCATTGACACAAGTACACTTACAATCACCAAGCACGCAAACCGCACTTCTCGAAGACAAAGAGAACCACTCTCCTGTGCTGACAAGCAAGAGTTGAGGAAAATCCTTAAGACAATGGAAATCAGGCCATCATATTGAATGGGACTCCCACAACAAATGGTGTGAGGTCTAGCTAGGACTTCATACCAGGTCAATCCCCTGAATGTTGGTGGGTCCAACACTGTCAACATTTCTGGCACTAGAAGGAGGGCCCAATGACAAGCTGTGTCCTCTCATCTAGTTTTGAACCTTTGCATACCTTTCATGGATTCTTGCACTCTTCTTCCCCTGAGATTCTTTTCAAATCATGAAGATGTCTCCATCACGGGGGAGTTTTTCAATCTCTTGTCCACTTTCACGTATGATGGTGAAGGTGAAGTGGGCTAGCTTGAGTACTTACATGACTTCCTTTCCATGCTTCATGAGGAAGAGGAGTGTTTTGATGAACAAGACAACTTGTTGCTTGCACACACACTTCAAACATTCTAGAAACAGAGGGTGTTTCTAGGGAGGGAAACTAAGTTAAGGCCGATGCCTTTCATTGTATTAAGTGTCACCCAATCCATTATGCTCTTCGAGACTAGTGCTCACTCTGGCAAGGTTATCATTTTGGCTATCTTCGTTCATAGCATCTGTTTTGCTGCTGACATGCCTACTGCGACGTGGGTAGACAAGGTACCCTCCTACAGGAACAGTACCTATAACTCCTGCAGTTACAACCTTAGGGCCCCTAACATAGTTTTTTGCTCTATCATAAAGTATTGGAGCGCTTCACTAGTGACATCGCGAACTGTCTCGCCGATGTCATGGAGATCACCTTCAGTTAAGGTGATTGGGTTGATGGCGAGCTTTGAGGCCTTGACCTTTTTTCTTGGACTCATTCTTTCTATGATGCGTTGCCGTTTTAGCTGTGTAGAGTCTATCCCTGGGTCCGCACTTCCTTCTGCAAGTTCCATGTCCTCTACCTCCTATCTTGTAGACACTGCTTGGCCCTCCTCTACTTGCACTATTGCGGCCTCTGCTGTCTGCGATATTGTTGCTTCAACGACCTTCTTCTGCACTACAACTGCTTGTGCTGCTTTGCAAACTACCCTTACCTCGACTACTGATTTTTCATTCTGCCTTCTCTCGGCCAGTTGGGTGATGCGCAGCTTGGCATCATCCTTCCTTTTTTGTGTTACCATCTTCTCCAACTCTGCCAAATCCGGGGTGTGCCACTCAGGAGGCCATGTCTCTAACACTGTAAAGATCACGTCATCAGTAGCTATGAATGGGAGTTTTTTCCACTGCTACGGTGGATCCTTTCGTGCCCTGATGTAGATATTGTGCATGTCTGCCTTGAAGTCTACAAAACTCTGGAGACTGTTGCGCATCATGGGGGATAGGTGTAGCCTCCTATTAATCCACATTCAAATTCTCACCTCCATGAGCACCCATAAAATCTTGTTATCAGAAATCTATTTCACGTCCTTGGTGGCCTAGAGTGAAGTGTACTTCGTGGCCTCTAGTAAGTCTTGGTCAATGCTCGGGAACTAGCTATACTTGGGCAGTTCCCCTACTACTAGCAAGTTGGATAAGAGCAACCATGCATAGTGTAAGATCTTATCCTATTCTTGAGCCTCCTCACAGTTGAGCAAAAAATCTTCATAGAGGAACTCAACCCAGTTGAACTGGAACCCCTCCGCACATTGTTTGGCCAATGCAACCATCGTCACTAGTACTTCATCAGCGAAACATTTTCTCATTACTTTATCGGCCAAGAGCTGGATGGCTTTGCTAACCTCTCTTTTTCTTCTCGAGCTTGTATTTTGTCTTCATCGCCTCTGCGAGAGCCAAATCGCTACTTTTCCCTGCTATCATCTCGGGGTCCTTTCCCTTACAGGGAAGCTGAGAAATTCAGTGGATGAGATCTGTCATGATGGGAATAGGCTCCTCCAGCCATAAGTAACCATCATGCACTCGGCAGAGCAGCTGCCTGATGACAAAAATGGTGATGGGCGTGTGGTGGAAATGTGGTATCCATAGAAGATGAAGCAACTCGACCTTTTCCTCACCGCGTAGCCATTTTCGCGGCTCTAGTGTTATCACTTGCCACTCCATATTCTGTTTCATCAGGTTCACTGTTTCTAATTGTGAGAACTTCTCGCTATCTGTGAGGTCCCAATCTTCAAATCAGGGTGGGCACGCATCCTAGGCTCGAGCCCTCAAAGGTAATTCCATCAGGGAGGAGCGGGGTTTGGAGTGCACTCTTCGTTGCATCCAAATCCTTTGGCACTTTGGTTTTCTCTTTTCGTGGGTGGACATACTCCAGAAATTTTGCTGCAGAGCGCAATGTTTGGATGTCTTCCTCCACATCTTCTTCTTCCTCTACGATGACAATCAGAGTCTGCAAGTGTTCTTCCTCTTCATATGTTTCAATGATGACTATCTTTCCTTTTTCTTCCATTGATAACTTACTGTGTCGCGGATTCCTCAGGGACATGCATACTGGTCCCATTGTTTTCTTATCTTTCTTCAGTCTCGGTGTCCGGGGTAATTTAGGGATTTTTGTCATAACCCCAATTCCTTCAAGAACATCATGGACCATGGGGGTCTATGCAACATTGCTGGTGGTTCCTTCTTCAATTCCCAACCCGTCCTTAGTGGTCGTCATCAATTCTACACTCTATGCAGTCTTTTGTGAACTTAAGGGCTCTATTATCGCTCGACTCTCAACCCTCTACACTCTGCTCAACCAATCAAATCTCAATTGACCAAGTGTTGTCTGTGCGCTAGCCCTTGGAGTTTTATAGCACCTTTGGAATTCAAATTTGACCATTCCCCCAATTCTGGGCCAACAATGTGTTCTTAGCAGAAGATTTTCTGAAATCTTGCCCATACCTCCTGTCTTAAATGGCCACCTCCATTTGGCCTCAACTCAAACATCCCATCATGAAAAATGACACCAATGGTCACTTCCCAACCCACCCGTGCAACAGTGCATCCCTCCATGTGCGGGAACAAACCTTGTGACAGGTTGTTCCTACGCGCACCTATCAGAGAGCACAACTCCTAGGTAAAATAATTTATGGTCCTTCACTTCCTTTAAGCTTCCTGGAGTGTTAAGACCATTCTTCCTATGGCTAGTTAGGTGGTTGCACCACTTGTGCAAGGCTCCATCTCACCCTCCAGTATAGTTCATGGAAAATCCTCATCTGCCATCGTGGTGATCGATGCCGCGTGTTCTACTATTTGTAGTGCACTCCCTTGGTTAGTGTGTTTGGTGATATGCTGTCCTAGCCATAGTGACAGACTAATTAATTCTTGACAATGGTCTTCTAATTAATTAGTGTGATCATCTGCACTTTGCCTTGTCATCCTTGGTTTATCAACGAGACATGCTCCCTTGATCTCATTTTCCAACCCCTTGACAATGCTTTTCTTCCTTAGTTGTACTTGATCCTTTTCAAGTTCACGAAGTCTAAGGTTCCCTTGCTGAATGGCTTCTTGAAGTCTTACGTGTTCTACTTCGCGTAGCTGTGTGATCTCTTCATCGTGGGCTTCGCACACTGTCGCACCTATGAATGCTATTATGTGTGGAATCATGTTTGCATGCTCCTCAGATATTACAATCGCTACTTCATTCTGCAACCTTGGAATTGTTTTTGCGGTCAAGGTTTTACACATGGTACTATAGGCCCATCGAACCCCTAGTACACACATGTCCCAATTAGTGCATCTCACTTGGTGAACCCTGTTCAACACTTCGCACACCCTTTTCAACACTTTGCACACCCTGTCGAATTCTTCTCCATGGATAATCTTTGGCACACTTCGCCTTTCCTGCCACTGTGTTTTGTTTCGATTCTCTATTCTAGAAGTGGTGTGTGCTTGTGTGGGATGTATGTGATATGTCTATACCCATCGGGAAAGGTGGGCATGCAAGTTTTTTTGTTCCTCGTAACCTGCTCTCATCTGTAGCTAGGGTTTTCCAAATTGTAGGTGCATCATTCTTCTGCATCCACGCCAGTCCTCAAAACTTCTCTCATGTGTACCCCACCACCTTGCAGGCATCGCGTGCAGTGCCCATTTCAAAGTGTCGAACCACTGCTGTTCTAGCACTGCACTTTCAAATTTGTTCAGGAATTCATCCACTACTATCAACATGTCATACATAGGTAAATCCCTTACCTCTATTGTCACGCAGCACAGTGATCTAACCATCTGTTATGGCTAGCAACAACCCCCCTTCTTATTTAGTGTTATTACTAATGCTGATTAAGTGGGGACCCTTAGTAAAAAATTAAAAAAAAATCAATTACTGCTTGTATTTCCTTTTTAATAAAACTTACCATCATAAACTTAGGGAAATACCCTTGAAAAATATAAAAAGCTTAAGTTTCATGATAAGGTAAGATAAAATCACTCCTTAAGAAATATCGCATCGCAAAAAATGATAATAGGATACCTCCTTACAAGCCGAATTCTAAGATCGCGAGATTGTGATGCGAGACTACATATTGAAAAACAAATATCGCATCGCATGCATCAAAGACCTCTTACGTTGAAAAACTCCAAACCACCAATATGTGGTGGCGGATATCGCAAAATCGCATTTCGCAGAAAACACATTAACAAAAATTGTCATATGTCGCACTCCTGTGATATTGCGATCAAGTGGCAAAGCGATATTGCGATAGAGCGGCGGAATGATATTGTGAAAATGCGATAACAATATCACAAAATTGCTTCATCATGGATCTTTTGGGCTCATTATTTAAGAAAACGTTTTCCATAAATCGAGACCTGGTTATGCGCTTTAATGCTAATTAATGAGTTAGTTGCCAGTTGTTAATGAAATATGGTTTTGTGCTTATCGAAGAGCCAGTTCACGTAAGGTGCTATATTTTTTATTTCTTTGGCATTTAAAGCTTTCCTGTCACCTTTCCTTATCATTACTCTCACCTCACTTGTAAACTGCAGGAACGAAGAACAAAGAATTATACAAAGTAGTATACAGGATATTATGGGGAAGAAAGGCAAAGCTCTGAGCTCTGATGACAAAGAAATGACATCCTTATATACAAACACTGCCTGTAATAGAGACGCTGGTATTACTACTTGGGAAGGCCTTTATAATCTACTTGAAGAAGAGAATCCCAAGGTGATGGATGTTATGGATACTACAGGTTCACAGGGGTCTTTTGAGGCATCAATTGCAGATTTAGCTTGTTCGTTCTTGCACCGGATAGTGGCGAGGCCCAAAATTGTCCCCTACACGAACATGGTTAAATGGATATTGGACAGTGATGACATCAAAAACAGAAAATTTAAGACTCAAGGTCAAGGACTTATCGGCTCATTCACTCCACAAGATCTGAAGCTCATGTATCATTTACTAGAGCCAGAGGCGACTTATAACAAACAGTTCATAGAGAAATTTGCCAAAGAGAATGAAGACCTGGCATAATCGACCAAATATTGGTCAAGGAGAGATGAGCCGCTGAAAAGAGATAAACATGGTATGTATAGTACTGGTTCTCTCACTTCCCCATAATGCTTTGCTGTTGCTATGCTTTGTAGACTTTTCAGGAATCCATACATTAACAAATTCTCATCTGAATGGATACCATTATTGGATGTTGTCGTTAATGCTACTGCCATGGATGGGGCTAAAATATTGTCTGACAATTTAGCTACTACTATTTTAAATTACCGGTCTAAGAGAACTGCTTCCCAGAGAATTTATCCCCCTTTCTACTTATCAGCGTATGTAATGGATGCAATTTGCTATGTTTCCAAGTTTCCTTTGATGGGATGGAAATGGACGACTCAAGACCCCTTACCCATTCATGTTTATCACAAAGAATTGTGGGATTCTAAGTGCACTCCATTTTTCTACAAGATTTTTCATGGAATCATGTTGCCCCTGTACAAAATGTTGTACGATAAAGACACTCCAAGATGTTCTCCTAAAGCAGAGGTAGATATAATCCCTATCGCGAGATGGTTCGGAGAAGAATTGTTTACATATGTCAGGGTATTCGGAAGTGACGCTTCCCCTCACGTCTTACCTTTGTATGTCCCCGATAAACTCATGGCACGAGAAATTGCTTATTAAACCTGCGGAGAAGGAGGTTTGACTAAAGATTTGAAGGACAAAAAGAAGGCTATTTGGCCACAATTTCCTATAGCCTGTGGGGCCTTTTCACTATTTGATGTAAGCCATGCATTCAAGGAAGTAAACAACATAACGTGTCTACAATTGTTCAAGTTTCCAGGAAGACCGTTCGACCCTCATGATATTGCTAAGAATTTCACTGTCGCAGTCAAAATAAAGGTGTTTTCTAAAGAATATGATCTTTTTGGTGACATGTTTCAATAGAAAAGTATGCTTGAATAATTTCTGCATTTGGCCCAAACACGATTCCCTCCAGTAGAATTTCAGCAATTCAAGATATACAAGGAGAGGAGGTTATCTAGTATTCCTTTGGAAAAACTATACTTAGAACCCGTAAGGGAACCAACTCCAAGTATTAGTCTCAGTGGAAGTTCAGTCACAAATAGATCTAAATCTAAGTCTAGGAAGGAAACATCAGAACATTCTAAGAGATCCGAAAGTGACCACGGTAAAAGTGAGGGGTCAGTAAAGGATACTACCTAGTCAAAAGAGCTCCCACAGCAATTAGCTTTGACCTCTCCACAAATAGATCCTCCCCCTCTCATCGTTCAGCCACCATCAGTCAGAACCGAGCTAGATAAAGAATGGGAGACCTTCAATGATTTAATCAATCTTGAAGGGCAAAGCACAAAGACACTTGTGAGCAATGTACAGGAAACAAAAGATATAGTCACAGGAACAATTAGAAATGTCTCAGATATGGAACATATTCCTATTACCTCGTCCTCTGAACTTATACTCAAGATAGAGAAGATTCCTCCTCTTGATATATTTTAGAGTCCACAACACAAGGTAGTAGTGAGAAGACAAAGGAAGAAAAGGAAATTGGAAAACATGTTCTCTCATGATGCAGAGCAATTAGGCGTCCTATGGTAAGACCCTACTACCGATCCCATTGAAAATATCACCAAATTATCTCAAAACGCAGGAGCATATGCCTCGGTGACTATTGATAAAGCATCTGAGGTACAACAACTACTAAAAGAAAAGGAATACCATACACAAGTTTTGCAACAACAGTTGCAACAAGACAATGCCAACAATGAAGCACAAAAACAGCTTGAAAGACTACAACAAGACTTCCAACGAATGCAGATAGGCTATCAGAATAGTTTGACTGAGAGAGAAAAATAGTTACAGGATATGCAGGAGATGCACAAGGATGATCCTAAGCTTACAGAATTCATCACAAAATCCATTTCCTTGAATGATCTACTACTACAGCAACAAGAAGCATTGAGCCAAAGAATATCACAGTGGAACTCGTATTGCAAAATAAGTGATAAAATCACTAATCAAGTCGTGGATTTATGACATGATTATGATTTAATTAATAAACGAGTTATTGAATATTTGGCTTGGCAAGAAACAGAGGAGGGAAAAAGAACAGGCGCACCAATAATCAATGACAATCACAAAGAGATGCTCTTTAATAAATGGGATGTGCAAATCAGAAAAGCAAAGCAAGCGGTAGAAGAAGCAGCCACGGCAGCAAACAGTGTTATTGACTGTATAAATGAAAATTTGCGTAGAGAAAATCTGATCTCATAAACCACTCCAGGGTATCTACTAAAAGTACAGCAACTCCAAACAAGTTGGAGACTGAAGGCTCAAGAAAAGGCAGAATCAATCAAAAGATTAACTAAGTTGAATTGGGATTCTTACTAGGTGTATTTGGTAAAACCACACAGCCAGTGTATGACTCTCAAATGCATCATCAATTTTGCCAAGAAGATGACGCCAACGCTTGCTAATTCCATTTTCGCAGGATAGTTAAAGTCTGAAGTCGGCCAGCCGACTCTCCTCAAGCAAATGCTCAATGCTTGCGATTTCAAGGAGCAGATACATAAATAGTTAGTTGTTAGTTTTAGATTCAATATTAGTATTAATTTTGATTTATTTTTGCCTGAAAAAAGGACTGTCATTTAAACTGTATCCTACATTTTTGTAATAAGTTATTTTTAGATTTAGTTAGTAGTATTTAAACCCTTCTCATGCATTTAGAGAAGGGTCCTGAAATTTATCAAAAACTTGTCCTTAGAACATGCACTTTTGCACCCTCTGAAGAGGTTTTGATGAATGAATGGAACAAGATTTATTGATATATGCATTTAATATCTACTACTGATGTTGCACTTCTGTACTCTTAATGGATGTTGGATTCAGAAGAGATAAATCATTATCACTTGAAGCTCATGAGTAGAACTAGTTATAAATGGTACTTCTATCTCTTAACTATTTCTACCTTTGTGTTAAAGTGGTATTCATGTTCAGTTGTTTATATATTGATACATGAATGCCTGAGTTATCATTTGGCACTTTTGTATGGTGATAGCTATTTATTTATTCTTAATGTATGAGTAGCTTATTATGTGATATGTTTCTCACAAATGTTTCATCTAACTTTTTATACGAAGTGGTCTATCTATAATGAATTCTTTTCTCATAACAGTTGAATGATCTTTATTACTGATTGTTACCTGAAATCATTTTAGATCGCATAACAGAAGGATTACACCCCGGGTTAGTGTAGACTTAGATATTTCTGCTTATTAGAATACAATTGCATATCATTAGATTAGAGTTAGAATTAGAGCATCTCACTTAGGAAATTTTAGAAAGGAAATATCAATTCTTCACACACACACACATAAATTGGGAAACTGGTCCCATATCCCCAGTCGGACCCACTATACCAAATGGAAAAGGATCTGCTAACCAAGGTCTAGACTAGGTGGGTATTCCCCTTGTTGTAGACCCGATTTTCGGGGCTTCAACACCATCATGTTGCAATTAAGTGTGGTTACCTCATGTAACCGGTTCTGCCATCGTTCTGTTTCCTCATCTGAATCTGATGGGTTGGAGCTTTCATGCTCTCATGAAATCCAGTGATTCACTATAGGATTCACCCAATCTTGTTCCTGAGCGGTTATTTTGCAGATACATTCTAGCTTGTCATCGCTCTCATCATCGCACAATGGCTCTGTGTAGTGCACTCCTTCTGCAGGGTCTAAAGGTGCCACTCTGCGGAGTGACTTTTTCTCAAAAATCATTTTACGTTTCTTCAGATTTATTACTCTGTTCATATCAATGGCCTAGTCTATTCCTAGTAGCACGGGATAGGGATTGTTGTCATCAAAAATCTCTATCACTTCAAAATCTACCAACATGCTCACACCTTCAATATCCATCGTTACTCCTTGCAATCTTCCCATGGGCAAGATTTTTTGCTGGTTCGCCATTCGTAATTGGATAGGAGACCATTGTAGTGTGGGTCTACCCATACATTCCCATCTTTGTTTCGGCAATACATTCGCATCCGATCCTAGATCTATAATTACTTGATCCATTTCATACTCTTCAATTTGTGTAGTCAATCTCATTTCCCTTCCTGTGCATAATGCATGCTTTCCAAGTTTCAAAACCACGTGCAGTTCTCCTAGCCCCGTGCGCCTAGTGATAACTTCCTGTAGTCCTTTGACAGCCTTTGCGTAGCAGTTTCATTCATGTCTCCAAAAAGGTAGTGAACGTTGAAGGATCCATCTCTGGCTCTAGTTGATCCTTATTACCTAAAGTGGAGGCCTCTGTGAAGCTCTTCCTAGCTTCCATGAGTGTCTTCTTCGCATGCTCCAAATCAAATTCAAGTTCCTTTGTAGGAGCGTTGTGAACCCACACACTTTCTTCTGACTTCTTACCTGTGTCATCTCCTATCGTGATACCGCTTCTAAGCACTATGTTTACATTCGAATCCTCTTTGTGTGGCTCACACCTCATCATTTGCAAATACTGAGTCAGGGGAGGCTAGAGTACCCCTTTTTCGCACAGCCTCGCTATCAATGTAGGGCAGTCTTCTACCTCGTGATCAAACTGAGTACAGTACAAACATGATGTTCTCATTGGATTCATACAATCGTGGGCATAGTTTCCTGGCCCTCCGCAATTGTAACAAATCAGTTGTCTGTGATCCCTTCCTGGTCCCATTCCCCCTCGACCTCATCTGCACCCCTAAAATCTAGTGTGCGCCATTCCTGTATTTGGATCAAGGGCTTTTGTTTCAATATGTACCCTGTAGGAAGGAGTCCAATCCATCATTATTTAATAGATTATGTAGGTGCATTCATCATGGCTGACCGACCTGCAGAAATTACAAAACAATTGCTGGGATTTCTGCGTATACTTCTGTAATAGATGACAATTATCTGTAGTGTGTTTTCCTCCTATCTAACAAATCGTGCACCATGGTGCAGGTGCCACTCTCGGTCTTGCTTGTGCCTCTGGTATCAATGGCATCGGCCCTCCTCCAACCAAGTAATTCATGAAGACTGGACAATGGTCCTTGTCATGCCCCTGGCCTTTGCATTTTATGCACCATACCTCACGTGCTTATGGCTGAGGTGTCCTGTCCTATTCCAAACTCTGCATTTCTAGACACAAATTTTGCAGTTGCGCATGGATTTGTTGGACTCCCAGACCAATATCTTGCATAGTGGTGTCATGGAGTCTCATTTCCATCTCCAAATCTTCGACCTAGGTGGAAAGCTTTTGTTGTGACAACGTCATCTGTAAATGTGGTGTTAATGATGCTACAAACCATACGTGGTGTTGTCCATCCATCAAAGTCATGTTGGCTCCACAAATCATACTCTTCAATCTCTAGTCTAGATCCCAGGGGCTCTCGCTCGGGAGCATCCCGATCTCCTTAAACCCGATAATTGGTTGTGTCTCCGATTTTGACCTTCTAAATTTCCTGTTCAGCATGGTCTCGATTTCTGTGATTCCTGTGTTTGGATGGTCATTAGAATGCTTAATGTACCATGTTAATGCGTGATCCTACAACACGCTTACCAACATAGCCTTCTTTATATTGTCATCTACGACTCCTCATGCTTCCCATACTGCACTTACCATGAACCAGAATTGGTCTGGATCTTCATTCCCTACTCCTCTGAATACTAGCAGTTTGATTGCACTCGCCATACTGAACTGCAATGGTGGTAGAGGTGGGGTGGGTGGAGATGGAGGTGAATATGGTGATATGGGTGGCGATGTAGGTGGAGGTGGTAAGCGCATAATTTGCCTCCTTATCAGACTGATCGTGCTTCTCAGAGAAACTTTCGTGAGCTCTTCCTCACTTTCCCACGAGGGTGAAATTAAGGGACTAGTTTCTAATTCTTCACTACTTCTGTTCCTATAGATCTTCCCACTTTTCCTAGTCCCAAACATTAATTTATTCACATAACCTTTCACACAATATCATCTTAATTCAAGTGTTCAAAGATTTAATATACTTACCTTGTGGTCCTTTGAGGAACCGTCATTCGCCTCGTCGTAGATGACACTCGTAGCTACCGTGAACTCAGTGATAAATCCTCCTATAATTCGATCGAGCCAATGGTCCACAGCTCGTACGATCTTATCTTTTGATGCTTCTAGTGTGTGAACTAATTCCGGAGTCCACATGATTGGTTTGTCAATCCTACACCTTCCCTCACTGCCTGATAGCTTCACGATCCACTCATACAACTTAGAAGGAAATAATGCAAATAAAATTTTGTGGATTTCCATATATAAGTACCACTCCAACCATTGTTCCTTAGATACTCATGGATTACTGTTTTCCTGCACCATGAACTCGTGAATTTTCTTGTCCAACCACCCTTAAATTTCTTTCTTTGTTGGATTCCAGTGACAAGACGTCAGACATCCCTTATGCAGATCCTAGTCCCGACAACAGAACCATTTGTTAGCTTGTAGGGGCCTGACCCAGCTTCAAAGATGATTTAGCCAAACAAATCCTAGTACTACTGGCCCTTTCGGCAATAGCCCATGGAGCACGAACTGAGGTCTCACCCGAAGTAGTATGGGAGGGTTCTAGAACCAGGTTTCCACACCCTAGGGATGTCTGATGATTTTCGGTGGTTCGCGGTTTTGAACCTATGTGCATGTCGCTACGTGCACCTATCATTACATTGCAGCCTATGATGTTGTCTTCATGCAACCCTATTCGGGGCTTGATCCGCATTATTACCTGATATTAGTTGACCACTTAGCTTATCTGTATGTGTTTAGTTATACTTAACATTGTTCATCATTCATATAGGTGTGCGCGATAAATAAAACAGTACAATTGCAAAAGATATCAACCACATAATAACTCAAAATAGATACACAATATTTGGAATAAAACTTCTCTTTATTATCTCTTTCCCTAGTTACAGACCCGACTCTACTCTGCGCAATTAGCTGCAGGGGTCCACGCACTCAATTGCGGACTCTACTAGGCCTCTGCGCACTCAACTACAGACCCTCTTCCTACTACTATGACCCAAAATACTTAGACTTTCTCTGTATGCTTGTTATCTTCCAGACTCTATTACTTCGCTACTTTACAGCTTAGAGCCTTTCTCTATTTATACAATCCCATGGTCTGCGGACCATGGGTAGTCCTACACTACCTTCAAAACTTAGGGAAAAGAACCCTATGACTCTAACATACAATTTGCACTCTGTGCCCGCAATTCGTGGAGTCTTTACAACAATAGTACTCAAAACTTGGGCTTTGAGCCCTAAAACATGCTGTAGGGGTGATTCCATGCCCAACAGTTCTCATATGCATTCTCTTCTATGGCCTCCGTCTTCACATCTGGGTGTTCCTCCAGATGATGTTGTCTTGTGTTTGTCCATTCTGGAATCTTCACTTGTTGTGAATGAGGAACACGACATTGAAGGAGTTGGTGTTTCACAACCAACATGCACTATCATTCATGAAGAGTATGAGTGATATCTTGAGCATCAACACCTGGTGAAGGATGACTCCCTTCCATCCGAGCCCCCTTTTTTTTTTCCTAACATCATTAGTGAACCTGCCATCCATGATTTCACATGTGTGTCTTCATCCATAGATGCACCCATTATTGATCTTTTGCAAGACACATCGTATGTTAGCCCATCATCCAATAATGGAGAGGACCCATCATTCATTGGAAATATGCTTGATCTTTCATCTATTCTTTTCATAAATGCATAGGGTGAACACCCTCCCTTCTCATCTACCCCTCTGTGTGATTCATCAAACCATGAGGATACCGATGAACATCCTAACTTTTTTGATATTGGTTGTCGTGATCTCTTCACCTCATCATCCGATCACGATGTTGATTCACTCGTTGTTAATCCGTCTAAGCCACTGGTCTACAAAGATCCATATGTCAATGAATTCGAAACCCCATAGACCATCAAGGCACATCAGTTCAAGCTTATGGCTATGTCAGGCCCTCGCAGTCCTAAGGTTGGTTTCGCTTTTGATCAGGAAATTGTTCAAACACTCAAGGCTCCTCATCACTCATCTGTATGCACTCAAATTCAATCTAACACTCAGAATTTACTTCCTCCAATCAAACTACATGATCCCATCGCTCATGCATTGGAGAAATCTTACAAAGCAAGCACATTTGTGCAACACAAGTGGTTTACCTTTCTCACGTTTTCTCGCATATCATAGTCAAGGGAATCCATACACTCAAAACCTGCATGGAGAGTAGCACAACACCACGGCAAGTCCAAAGAGTGCATGACATGCACTTTCACTCATTTTTGTTCTGTGGATGCTTGTAACTTTCAAGTGTGTCTGTTTTCATTGTTGTATCTTTCACATTTGTTGGTTTTTACAACTGGGTTGCTCGCAGACCAAGCCTTAACCAACATGGGTCAACCAATGTGCCAATGGCTGCATTGGAAATATCACTTTATGTGATCAAGCCCATGCACTATTAGCTTAGGAGTGGGAGTAGTGTTTTTTTTCATATTGCTTGCTTTCATACTTCTTTGCTTTCTTGCTTGGCATGTTCATTTGTTTGCTTACTTGTGTGTTTGCTTACTCGCTTTTCTTTCGCTTTTACTTCTTCTTTTGCTTTTCTTTTCTGGCTCTGCTTACTATTTTGGTTTACGTTGGTTTGGTTTTATTGGTATATTTCTATTTTTGTTTACGGCAATAAGTGCTGCCAACTACTACGTTCTGGACTTTGAATAGAGTATGTGGCTGAAATTTGAAGAGACTTGTGACACTGTAGCACTTGGCCAGTCTTGTGTCTACCTTCTTTATGCCTATAATTAACCTTTAGCTGATGAAGTCTTAATGGAAAATACAACTCATTTGCAAGGGAAGTTTCAGTCCAACCGTGAACCTGTGTCTGCACTGGGAAACCCCATGCATGTACTCAACCTTCTACTCTGTGTGTTTAAGTTCATCCAACTAGTAGAAATGGAGAAGGGGAAAATCTAACAAAGAAAACCTATGTTAGAGGTCTTACCTGCTTCCCTGAAGGAACGAACTCTTCTTCTCTCAATGAGTCAGCATCCCTCTTCCGCCCCAAAAATAAATAAGTGCATATGCACAGTCCTCTTGAAAAATACTAAGGCGAAAGAAGAGAAAGGCTTCCTGCGTAGAGAGGTGAAGCATGCAACTCCACCGGGGTATTGACCAAGCTCACTGGCAGTTGATCAATGTGTATGTTCTTGCATGACTCCTCTGGGGTACTATCCAGGCCTACTAGTAGTGGAGAAACACCAGAGATGAAAACTTATACTCTGAAAATCTTCAAATCACGAGCTAAACTACCCTTCCCAGATTCGAAACACTGAGATCCAAGCTGAACTTTTGACTATTTTTTACTGAGTTGTAAAAGGGTGAACCATGTATGTCCATGGGGTAATTGGGGAAGCTGAAGTAACCCGAACAATGGTTCAATACTCCCTGAAATACCAAGGCCCTGTGTTAGCAACAAACTGAAATAGAGAAGCTGGAGTTCTACTAGTGTGTTACCAAGTCTTGTAGCAACTACAACACCCTCCAAAATTTTGGCCTGCACCAATTCCGGAGCCTCTCTTGAGAATTCCACGTGATGACTACACACACTCAGGTTCACTCCATGAGCTTGTGTGAGTCTTTGCATCCCCCTTGCTTGTCCATTTCATTCAGGTTTTTGCATGATGATGTCTAAGTCATGCTTGCAACCGTGTTCTGTTTATGCTCAAAGTATTCACTTCGTATGTTCTTGTTGTGTTCATTATGAAAGAATCTATCACACTCACACACAAAGTCAAAGTCACTATCGTGCAAGCATCATCTCGATCAATGAACAATTAATCACAAGTGTCATGCTTATCACTTGCACCATCAATTAGTCATGTTGAATATGTGGATCTGGACGGTTTTGGTCGTTTCATCGTCAAGTCATGTGAGTGTGTGTTCGTATGATCCTCTATGCCTCTTTCGATTGTTCACACACTTAGTCATTTTTGCTGAATTTCTAATGACCAGAATCCCCTCTAACTGCCAGACGATCACCCCGCCATCAACTATTACACAGTAATTTATCACTGTCCTCATCTCAGTCCCTATGTTGTGTGATGTATCACATAAACATGTTCATGTCTTCCCACTCATGCAAAGAAGATTAAGCAAATGCTCTCTGATGCTGCAAGTTGACCCTCATTCCCTAAGTTTCTACCTCGTCGCAAGTAAACCTTTAATATACGCGACAATCCCCTGTCAAAAATAGTCTCACAGCGACACAATCACTAGCGTACACCTGTTTCTTGTGATGGTCGAATTTCAAGGCCCGGTGCAAGGCTATTAGCTAGTTATTGTGATGATTGGTCTGCTTGCATTGCCTCCTTGTGATGGCTTCACGGAGACTTAGTTCACAGCTAGCGACGATCCAAATTGGGCAAGTTTTTTCCATCAGTCGGCCTTTTGGATGTCTCTAGACCTAGTTGTTGGATCAGTTTGGGTCGCCCTTCCTCCTTTGGGATGGTGGTTCCGTCTTTTGTGCAACCTTCCTTGAGGATAGGCTCCCTCTCCCTCATTTCATGGAGACTCCTTCTCCTATAAAATCACTCACCATTGCTATGATCTGCTAGTTCTTTTGGTTGGACAGTACTGCTAATGCTTTTGAGTTTAGTAGATAGCTTTGGTGTGAGTGTGACAAGTGTGAGATTGCTAATAGCTTGTTAAGAGGTTGTGGAGTGCCTTCACTTTGTATTAAAGCTTGTGAGTGAGAGAGAGAGATATTGTCTATTTGGGAGACCCATTATTGAGAGTAAATGCTTGAAGAAACATACTGGTTGGACTCTCCAAGAAGGCTTGCGACGTCAAGACTTGGTTGTAAGCTTTTCTCTTGATTCATTATTAATACAATCAATGATTATTTCCTATGTCTTGTGTATAATTTACTTGATAGCTCATGATTTCTTGACGTTATGTGTAAATAGATCATTGTTGTTCTCGATTATGTGTTTTGCTATTTTCTTGTGGTGTTTCAGGTTGATTGCTCATTGAGGAGAAGGAAATAGAAGCTAGAGCAGCACAGAGGAACATCATCAACCACCGGTTTGAGGTAGGTCTCCAATGATGACTATTTAACGGAATCTATTGTTGTTTTGTCTCTGCTATGACTAGACCCACTCTAGGGCTAGAGGGGTCGCCTCTGTCCACAAAGGGAAAACTTTCCTTTATCAAAAGTTGTTGATTCCACTGGGGAGTCGTTTGTATGTTTTTCTCTTGTTTGCTTTTGTTTGGTTTTGATTTACTGTCTCTTGAATTTTGGGGTTAAACCATCAGTCTTTTGGGTTACTTGGGTCAATCTAGAAAATCCCTTTACTGTCTAGAAGAATATTTTGGTCTTTGTTTGGGAGTTTTTATTCGTTTTCCATTATTTTTAAGTTCATCATTGGAAAAAGCTTAGCAGTCATTCCAACGTCGCCCTGTTTCTATTTTATAATCCCGTGCATCGCTAATCTCGTCGTATAGTCACGACGATTCCTGAAATCGACACGTCGCGGATGAGACATTTACTCTCGCGGTGACATCGCTCTGTTGTTATGACTATTGGCTAATCATCACTAGTTGCCGGTGTTATACCTGTGACGATTCCTGTAGAGTTGTTTTTTCAACTCTACCTACTAAATCCACCAGTCTTGTTTATCCCATGTTGTCTTCCTCTTGCCCGTCAGTTTGTTTTAACTGCTGTTGGTTAAAGGTATTGTCTATCAATCTGTTTTAACTGATGTTGGTTAAAGGTACTGTCTCTTTGGTTTCATTGAGTGAATCTTGAGTTTTTGGCCTTGTGACCTAGCTCTTTCAAGTTTTTGAATCATCTATTGGGGTTGCTTGTCTATCCAAGGTTCATTCGCAACCATCTTGTTAATTTGCTTATGGCTTTTTCATTGCTTTTTTCTTGCTAGTTGATGTTTAGTGTCAGTTATTGAACCAATTTTTGATATTGATTTGATTTTTCACTACCAAGAATAGATTACAATTGTTTGGATCAATTAGTTCACGCTTGCTTGTTTGTCTCTTTAAATTCAAAACAATCAAAATCAAAAGATTGCATTCATTTAGTATACGAAAGTGAAAGTACATTTTCATTTCAAGTTTTCATGTTTGAGAAATTGGAAAGAAAACTTTAAATCTATCATTAGTAGTATTGATGCACTCTAGGATTGATGTGTTAATGCATTGTGTTTCTTAGCACTTGCATTTGCTTGTCTTGGTTTGAAAATGAACTTTCTACCTTTCTATAAGTAGTTGTTCATTGAAATGAAAGATGCTTTACTCATTCTAGTTGCATCCTAGGGTTTTTTATATACATATGATAAGGCCTAAAAATTGAAACCTAACTTAAGATCAACTCTAAAATGAACTGAATGAACTTAACAACGCATTGGAACATAACACACATTATTTAGAGATCTAGGTTAGAGACGTACTCCAACGTCGTTAAACCTAGTCACTATTGCTTTCACTTAAGGTTGGGTGATTCCTCCTTCTGTGACTCAATAGCTGCTAGCACAGATTTGTGCTCCCAGTACCGTCGAGTATATGTTGGGAGACCTGACTAGGTTATCATCCTACATCCACAGGAAGCCGTATCTACTACCCTACAAACTATAACGCACCGAACACAACATTTGAGAAGATTGACTGCCATACAGAAAGTCCTTGGTTTTCGTTTGATCACCAAGGTGCATATGCAGTTTTACGAGTTGTTTGGTAAATATTT
The DNA here is from genome assembly GCA_000404065.3 of Pinus taeda. NCBI lineage: Eukaryota > Viridiplantae > Streptophyta > Pinopsida > Pinales > Pinaceae > Pinus > Pinus taeda. The sequence goes on along the minus strand of APFE030426929.1, from coordinate 121,824 downwards.
TGCCTAGTTCTCCAGAGTAGTCACTTTCATTCCTTTTCAAACTACTTAAAAGAAAAGGTACATCTGAGCACTTGTCCTTTCAGGCTCATTAAACCTCGAAAGAGATAGAGTCACCTTTTCATCCTTTTCTCAACTCTTGAAACATGAAAAAGTCAAGTTTTGTTCCTGTGTCATAAAATTTACTACCCACAAAATATTCTTGGTAACAGTCAGAGTTCTTGGTTGCGATAAGAGTGTTTTTCATGCTTGTTCTCGATGGCAACATCCCCTGTGTTATCACCTAGAACTGCAGTGATATGTACATAATGTTGTCCATAAAATTTTTGTTGTCCAAAAATAGGTGTCTAATGGTTGTTGCCCTATGTTTGTTACTTAGGGATCGTGTTTTATAAAGATATTCATACAAATCATTTTCAAAAGCCGTTAGTTATCCTCCATCATGATTGTATAAGATATGTCTTGTCTTATACACGTCACTAGTCCTTTTCGCATTTCTGCAGCGCAATTTTATTGGTTGATTTTGCAGCGCAATGATGTGTTAGTTCTTTCACAGTGTGTCAGTAACCAAGCATTTCGTAGCGCATGTTGTTAATTTATAACTGTCTGCACTACGAAATCGCATATTTGGGGATTTAAGCAGCACTGATTCTTAGAATGTCATGTCTGGGGGATGAATCAGTATGTTCGTCTGTTTATTGTCAGAATGGCGTCCTTTTCAAGCAAGTATAAGCCATCATTCCACTAATAGGTTCATAACCACGCACATAAAATCATTCAAATGGTTTGTAATGCTGGTAGTGTTATGATGTTTGTTACTGTTGCATGAATTGGTCCGTTTGTATGATAAGACTTTTAAGTTGCGGAGGAGCCCGAGTTCATTCTTTAAAAGGAACCTGACTGCAAGTGAGCCGGTGTTCAAAAGTTTGAATTTGCATTTGGAGTTGAAGTTAGTAGTGTTTCTCTGCACAAAGGATTTCAAAGCGAAATGGAGAAGAAGGGGCATCGGTCTGGAAGATGTCAAAGAACAGAACCTGTGGGATTGGATCTCGCATTGAGAGACGAAGGTGTGAGACAAGCTTTTCAGGATGCTGGTTGCTGGACATTTTGTGAGAAGCTACAGGGTGGGCATGCTGAGGTAACAAAAGCATTTGCCTTAAATTTTATAGGTTTAAGTTCTAAAGTAGCTATGCTAGAATTCCCAGTATCTTCAGAGGTTATTGCTAGGGTGACTGAAATTCTGAGAGGAGGGCAGGAGTGGTTTAAAAATTTCAAATTTGATATGAACCCCTGCAAGGAGTTCCTGAAGGAGCCTTATGTAAATGAAGACCTTACAAAGGCTGTGCCGAGACATTATGTAGAAGAACACTATGCACTTCTCTTAACATGTATTCAGAAATATTTAACATGTGAAGGGAGATATAACAAGGTTTACTCCTATCATTTTAAGCTGTTGCTACATTTTACAGGCAAAGCATTTATAGATATCCCATTCCACTTGTTTCGTAGCCTCAGCAAGATGTGTGATAAGATTCAATTAAGGAAAGATGACTGTGAGACATCACTGTTTCACCATGGTTTAGTAAAACTGTTAGTGCTGGATAACTTGCAGAAGATTGGTCGGGATTGGGATTCTTTTATTTTTATGGCTAGTTTTCAAAGTAAGACAAGCCTCACCCCACTGCCTGTTAGAGAAAGAGAAAGGTCAACTGAGGAACCTACTCTTTCTAAACTAAGAAAGGAGATAAAAGGCAAGAAGAAAACCAAGACCCAATTGAAGGAATCAATAAAGCCATTAGTTATCAAAGAGACACCGAAATCATCATCAAAAGAGAAAATCAAGCACAAGAAAAATGCACCAGGGTCAAGTGGAGTTGAACAAGTATCAAGAGTAAAAACCAGAAGTCAGTTAAGCAAAGAGAAGGGCAAATCAATAGCTGTTAAAGAAAGTCCAATATCAAAAGCTAGTTTAAATGATTTGCTTGAGGCTATTGATTTTGAGCAAGCTAAATCAGTGCATAGTGAGTCAATGCATATTGACCTAACTCAATCATCACCAGAGAGCACTAAAAAATCAAAGGCCTCGAAGAGGTTAAGGTTTGATGAACCTGGTAAATAATTTGTGTTCAAACCACGGAGGCCAGTCACAAGGAAGCAGATTAAAGAAGCTGAGCAAGTGCACGGAGAAGAGGTAGCTGTAAAGGTGCTTAGAACAGAAATAATTGAACAACTTCCTAAAACAGAGGAGGCAGAGAAAATGAAGAAAAAGCCCTTTACAAGAAGACAAGCAAGAGAAATGAAAAAACAGCAGCCCAAAACAGAAGAAGCAAAAGAAATCAGGAAGAAAGGTTTGAATAAAAAAATCCCCATTCCTCAAAAAGCAAAGGCTACATCTTCAAAGGACTAGTGGGATGCAACCGAAAAGGAAATGGCTGAGATGGAAAGGGCTGTAGCTGAAATCGCAGCCATGGAAAAGGAGGTTGCAAAACTAAAAGCACAGCTAAATAGATTAGCTGCCAAATGAAATTACAGATTTTAAAGTCAGGTGCTGCTCCAAAAGTTTTGCTTTATTTTACTTAAGTTCATTGTTTTTAAGGCATGTAAGCACGACATATAAAATCAAGGTAAATTAGGAGTTTTGAAACCAGTGGCAGAGCTGTTACAGTCACAGAGAATATTGATACATTCATTAAAGACTATGTTTTTGAAGAAACAACAGTTTCGTAGCGCGCTACGAAACTGCTGTAGGTGCTGTTTTTTGAACAAAACAAATAGTTTTATGATGAGGTCAGCAGATTTTGAAGAAAAGGCCTAATGAACATCAAGGAGACCACATAAGGCTATCAGGGCCATTCAAATAATGACAAGTGTCCATCCTTCATAAAGGTAAAATATTTTGTCTTAAGCCATAGCTTTAATAAAGGTACTTTATTACCGGTGGTTAGGGTTTGGCTGAAGATGCATACTAGGATGTGGGATTGTACACCTATTCAATCAACAAGGTTTCTAGCATATCTGGAAAGATGGTGATGCTCATCGATTTTGAAGTATTAAAGAGCTGGGAACACATTCCTTAACTTTCGAAGGATGGTGGGAAACAAGGACCGAGAAAACAGGGGTTTATTATTATGATCAATGAACCA
>APFE030426929.1:103494-117041 GCA_000404065.3 Pinus taeda | reverse complement strand
GCCCTCTTAGTGTTTAAAGATAAATCAGTAGTTTATTTTGAGAGAGCCCTCTCAGGTTAGGGAGGCTAATCCTTAGCCAAGAGTCTGGTCTGAAACAGTTACATAGAGTCTTACTGATTAGCAGCCATCAGTACTGATTTTGTGATAACAGATACTATCAAACTTATGCCTCTGGGATGTTTTTCGCATGCTGAACCTCTCGACATCACAAGGGATTTTGCTGATCTCTTGTTTGAATTCACGTATGATGGTGAAGGTAAAGTAGCTTGGCCTGAGTACTTAGAATAATTCTATGCTTTCCTTGTAGAAGAGGTCAACGTGCTGTTTGCATACACACTTCATGAATCCCCACTACAATGGTGCTGGAGTCTGCTACCTGTTAGCGTGCACTCACTTGAGCAGTTCTATGATCTCATTGAATCTACTTTCCATCATTTTGATCCAAAACCTCTTGACAAACAATTGTTAAAACAATGGAAGACCCTGCAAGAATCACCGATGGATTTTTGGGACAACTTCCATGTATTGTAGCTTCAAGCTCTAAAAAGTTAGATGAAATTCCAGTCTCTCATGGAAAGATTTGAGTATTTCCTTACCAAATATATCAATCCCAAGAAGAATTTCAAGCTCAAATCCCGCTCAACATACTTTGGTGATGGAGCTGTAAAATCACAGACAGATACGGTTGCTATCACAAGTGACTTTTTGCATCCCTTCATCAAATAACTCTACCATCGCAGAGTGATGTGGGAGAACATGCACACACATCTGTTCAACTGTCACATCCTCCCAACATCACTTCTCTCAATTTTCACATAAACTTGGTTGTGAAGCCCATGGATTATCACATGCATGTCTTATCTTAACCTCTGTCTTCGTGTTCTGGTGATCCTCTGAATTGCATTATCTTGTGTTCTTCCATTCTAGACTTTAGAGTTGTTGTGAATGAGGATCAAGCTATCAACGGAGTTGGTGTTGCATAACCAACTTGCACTGTCATTCATGAAGAGTATGGCTGGGAGCCTAAACTTCAACCTGTGGTGACGGACAATTCCCTTCTATTAGTACCTCCTCCATTTCCCTAACATCTATGGTGATTCTACCATCCCTGATTTCAAATGTGTATCTTCATCTATGGATGCACCCATTGTTTATCATTCACAAAACACACTGGATGCTAGTCCATCATCCAACAACAGAGAGGACAAATCATTCATTGAACATCCACTTGATTTTTCATCTGAATTTTTTGGAAACGTAGAGGGTGAACATTCTTGCTTCTCATCTACCCCTCTGTGTGATTCATAAAATCATGAGGATGCCGACAAACATCTTGAATTTTTTGATCTTGGTTGTCGTGATCTCTCTACTTCTTCACTGATCACGATATTGATTCAATCATTGCTAATATGTCTAAGACACTGGTCTATGATGATCTATCTTTCGATGAAGTTGAAACTCCGTAGACTGTCAAGGCACTTCAGCTCGAGCTGATGGTTATGTCAGGACCTCGTTGTCCTAAGGTTGGTTTCACTTCTGATCAGGAAATTGTTCAAACACCCAACGCTCCTCATCACTGATCTATATGCACTAAAGATCAATCTAACAATTGCATTTTTCTTCCTCCACTCGAGCTACACGATCCCATCTCTGATGCATTGGAAGAATCTTACACAACAAGCACACTTGTGCAACCTAAGTGGTCTAACTTTATCACGTTTTCTTGCATGTCACAGTCAAGAGAATGTGTACACTTAACATCTACATGCAGTATAGCACAACACCATGGAAAGTCCACAGGGTGTATGTCATGCACTTTCACTCACTTCTTTTCTATGGACACACTTAAATCCATAGTGTGTTTATCTTCATTGTTATATCTTTCATGTTTGCTGGTTAGCACTGTTGTGTTGTTCACGAACCATGCCTTCACCAACATGGGTTGACCAATGCACTGGTGGATGCATTGGAAGTATACTTTACATAAGCAGACCCATGCATCATTAGCTTAGGAGTAGGAGTAGTGTTTGCTTTTGGTTTGTTTGATTTCATGCATTTTTTCTTCTTACTTTGCATGTTTGTTTGCTTTTCGGCTTGTTTACTTACTCACTTTTCTTACGCATTTACGTATGCTTTTGCTTTGTTTTGTCATTGTTTTCTTGTTTACATTTGTAGGTTAGTCTCGCATGAAACCGTGCGTGACTCTGAAACAATATGGGTAAAGTAAAAGAGGACTTGTGCAATTATCAATACTTGGTTATCAGTCACCTTGCCTCTATATGAAGAACTTGTTGTCTTCAGTCCATGATACATCAATGTAAAGTACGTGTTGTTCGAAGTGAAGCTTGGTGAAAGCACAACGCTTACATGCTAACTAGTGTTGCCTACTCTAGTCAATTGTTTCTGGGTTAATCCTTGTTAACTTAGTCAAGTAGAGTAAGGTGAGGGGGAAACCTTAACAAGAACGTAAGAGGTATATACAAACTACTTCTATGAAGGAACAACCTCTTCTGCTCTCAATAAGTCAGGATCCCTCTTCTGCCTCTGAAATGAATAAGTGTTATGCACAATTATGAAAATGAAAATGAAAATGTGAAAATTTAAAAAAAAAATGAAAATGAATAAGGCAAAAGAAGAGAAAGGCTTCCTGCACAGAGAGGTGATGCAAGTAACCCCACTAGGGTACTGACTAGGCTCGCTGGCAGCAGAGCGATACCTATGTTCTTGTGTGACTCCACTAGGGTACTGTCTAGGCCTACTAGCACCGGAGAAACACCAGAGATGAAAAATTAAACTCTAACTATCATATGGCTTATGCACCAATATACCCCTCATCCCAATTGAAACAACTGTGTTGTTTTGTCTTGGAATGTGTGCCGACCAACCAAGATCTTGGCAGATGCTACATCTTACAACCGAGCAAGTGAGGAAACCAAGATGAACATAGAACTGAAAAATACTTCTGGAGGTGTTAGAATTTCTTTTCACGAACAATGTCCATTCAGAGAGCTGGAGTTCTACTAGTGTGTTGCCAAGTGTTGTAGTGGCTACAAACACCCTCCAGAATTTTGCCTTAGCTTCATTTTGCAGCCTCCCTACCAACCGTCCTTAGCATCTTGTCTTGCATTGTCAAGTACATAGGTTTCATTGGTTTTTTAGCGGTTTTCCAGCCTATGCATGTCAGTTTGCTTCACTCCCTTCACAGGCTGAAATTCTGGACTTAGAATATTTGTTGGCTAAGACACTCCCCCCAAAAATTGCGCAATTATGGAGGGGAACTAGCCTTCTCTCAAGAAATTTAGCAAATCAGTTGGGCAGCCTACTGGGATCCAGAATTGCATAGAATAGTCAGGCATTATTCCTTTAGAAAACTGCCCAATTTGGCTCGGTACTACAACTAAGCCTAGAAATTGCATATTTTTGGGAGATAGTCACCTGCTAACCACAGAAATTGCACAATCTCTTAGGGACAGCTAGCCTAGCTCAACCTAGAAACTGCACAAATTTTCATATGAGACTCACAGACTGATGCATATGCCTTGAGGTTGACCAGTTCCCTCGGGGACTGAGCAAGGCTTATTTGCATGCATGAGTTTCTTTTCCCAAAATAGCAAAAGGCAGCATGCAAAAGGCATCCCTATATTTGAGGGATCTATTTTTAGTAGCAAGAGGTTACATGCAAATATCATTTTAGAAACCTCCCACCAAGTGTCACTTTTTCCTAGATTTGTGGCATGCATGTCATAACCTCGATGTTATCAACACTTATGAACCGTATGTTACAAAGCTCATTCCTCACATCGATCTTGTAGCTTTGACATCCCACATCGCATCCAGGAGTCTTTGGCACTTTCATCTTAGCTGTTTTAGGGTAAGTCTGCTTCTCATGTCTTGCGTCGTGTTTCTGTCACTTTTTGTGTTTCACTTTGTGTAAGTGTTGTTTGCTTGATTTGAATCAGTGCTTGTTGTCATTTTAATGTATGTTAGCTTGTAGAAGCATTGTTTTAGTTTTCTTTCACATCTCATTGTTGTTGCATGCATGACATTGTTTTTCACCAACGATCGTTGTTGCAGTGACTCGCTTCACACACATGCATGCTTTCCTGTTTTCTGAATCATGCACTTACTGTTTGCATGCATGATTGTTCACTCTTGTTTGCACTCAATCTGACCATGCATTCAGACTTCTCATGTTTTCAGTCACCTGTCAGTGGGTCTAGGTTGCCTTTGCCCTGGACCTTGCCTTGGCCAGCTAGCATTGCGCATTTCTGGAAGTGAAGGCTCTGCCTTCCCTCTATAAATTACCTAAGTCTGGCCCAACACTGACCTCTAGGATTGCATTGCGCAATTCTGGGAGGCAGTGCCTTGTTGGCCCTAGAAACAATGCAATGTAGTTTGTTGGTTGCTTGTCACTGCTAACTGAAATTGTGCATTATGCAATTTTATTCCTTAGCAATCCAGGATGGACAATGTACTGCGTAGTTCCAGTAGTCATCCAGCATCCCAATAGCCTGGAATATGCCTTGAGTAGTTTTAGCAGTCAGTCTCCTAGCATCCAGGTGAAAATTGCGCAATATTCAAAGACAGTCACACAGGTATGTTGCATGTTAGTCCTCCATTTTGTTTTGGTTTTCAACTGACATATTTCTTTCCATGAGTGTTGCTATGTCTCCAAGTATCACAAGTTTCCGTCTTCCTCTCATTAGCACATGTAAAATGGCTTCCAGGAGAGAAGAGTCAAAGACACCATTGAGAAAACAACTAGGGATGTAGTCGATCAAGTGTCTATGAACTTGCCTATCTATGGAGACATCACATTGTTCATGGACAAATATATCCAAATGACATCATAGGGAGAAACACCATCAACAACAGCCGAAGGTAGTAGACCTACGTGTGGTAAATGTAAGAGGAAGGTCATTGAAAACATAGAGGCAGAGAAAAGCTGCAAGTTCGAGCATATCCACTTGTGATGAAAGCAACTTTAGGGGTTGAGGCTATGATGTGACAGTGTGATAAGAGGATCGCATGAAGGCAGGGAGTGAAACAAAGAAGGATTTGCAGGTGCTGAAGCAGCAACTCAAGGAAGAATAGGAGCTGCATATACGAGAGAAGGAGTTGCAACAGGAACATGTACAACATGAGGTGCAACATGCACTAAATGATGAAACTACGGTCATACAGGTTATAAACCTAGCCCAACGATTGGCACATAGCAGGCCGGGTGAGTAGTGCCATTGACTGCATGCAAGGATGTTCAGGAGCATGGATGTCATTATGCGCAAGCATGCGATCCCACCCATTGACACACTCATAGAGGCAAAGACAAGAACCAAGTCCAACTGAAGTTGAACATGTATTGGTTGATGCACATAGTCACCAACACACACTTGGCGCAGACACTGTGCTAGTCCAGCTACACTCAATACAGTGAAGCACATATTATCATATGAGTTGGACAAAGGAGACATATCAGTGTACCTGGATGCAACGAAGACAAGGGTTCAATTTCAGCAGGATGTCACCATTGAGCACACTGAAACCATCATGGAAAACCAAGTCTGGCATTAGTTCGCCACCATCGACCATCCTGAGGATGTCAAAGAGTTAGTCTTCCCACAATTGTTCAAGTCTTAGTGATGTCTTACATCGCTTGCTCAATCTATTTTGTCTCACATGGGTACATGTGCATATCATATGTAACATCTTGTAAAGTGCAAGTCCAAGTGTCGATAGTTGAATTTAACCGTCATAGAGTAGTTAAAGAGTCATGAGGGTAGGTGAATAGTCACAAAGGGGAATGCCAAGGATTACCCCACCCTTTGATATTTATAGAACCACATAACTCATTGTAGGGGCCTTTGGTTGGCCAAGCTTCTGATAGGAGTATATTAGAGAAAGCTTGGAGAGTATTGTAATGAACCTTGGCTTCTCCACAACATAGAGCTAGTATATCGCTTTGGAGGAGCAGGTGGTAGTGACTATAATGTTCCATTATTAGGACTAGTGGTTGGTCATGGTTGTACTGTATGATTGGAACTTTCACTTCTTAATATAACAAAGCCATCATGTTTCATGCGTATGTTGTTATTGTATTTCAATTAACTTGTTTACTCTAATGATATATGTATCTATTTTATTATGCATGTATGTATAGACACTTTCTGTATATGTATGTATGAATCTTACTGAAATGTGTTATTGGTTTAACCATCACTTTGGATTGTTGGTTCACCTTCCTTCCATTTTATGATGCATCTTCACTCGTGTGTTCCCTTGCAAGTTGTGTGTTTACATAGGTTTCCAAGGGGTGGACTTATTCCACCTTCCGTTTGTTAGAACCATTCATGCATCTTCCTTGTCTTGTTGTGCATGTCACACCCTTGCTACCAACAAGGAAATCTTGCTTGCCTCTATGCGCAACTGCGGTCAAGGCGATATCGCGCGAACCACTTCTGGGACTCCTACACCAAACAGTTTGAGGTCTAGTTGGGGCTTCTTACCAGAGAGGTCTCCTGACATGTTGGTGGGTCCAACACCATCAACAAGATGAAACCCTATTTTGGAGAGATCCTGCAACCCCATGAGCCCTCTATCTGAATTCCACACCCTGGGAGATCGAACAGGGGGGAAGATTTGGCTTAGTGTCCTTGATTAGCGATGCCCCTTACTAGGAGGGGTCATGTCCATTAGTCCAAGCTACTCTTTGAAGACCGAGAACTTTCCTTTTGGAAAAGCCTTGGTGAGAATATCTGCAATATATTCTTATGTTGGTATGTGATGGAGTTTGACAACTACTCTTTGCACCATGTCTCGAATGAAGTGATATCAGATCTCTATATCCTTAGATTTGTCATGAAATATGAGATTCTTTGTTATATGGATCCCACTATTGTTGTTATAATATATCATTGTAGTGTATAGGTATTTCTCAAATAGCTCTCCAAAGAGTTTCGTCAACCAAACTTCTTCACATTTATCCATGTTAGTGACAATATAATCTCCCTCGATGGTAATAAATGCTATTAACTTTTGATTCAGATCCAAGGCTAAAAAAACATCCAGATGCATTCTTCCTATTGAAAATGTTACCTGCCTAGTTAACATCGATGTATCCATGATGTTGAAATCTCTGGTAGAATATTTCAGAAAACAATTGGTCGTCCCATGCAAATATCTCAAAATGTGTTTGGCAACGATCCAATGTGCATGGAGAGGATCGGTCATGAATTGAATCAACATATTTATTACGTAGCATATGCCGAGATGGGTGTTCACTAGGAACATCATAGCCACAATCAATTGTCTATACTTGGATGGATTTGCCAAATCGGTTCCTGCAGCCTCTCCACATAGCTTCTTGAAGTTCATTTCTATCGGTGTGGGTGGGGACTTGCATTTTTTAATTCCAAATCTTTCCAACAACTTCTTAACAATTTTTCCTTGTGAAAGGAAAACCTCACTGGGCCTTTGCCACATTTCAAAGCCTAGAATGTAGTGCATGATTTCAAGGTCCTTCATCTCAAATTTATAGGATAGCTCTTTTTTACACTCGATCATTAGGGGCTCACTACCTCTTAAGAATATACCGTCAACATATAAAACCAAAATCAACAACATACCTTGGACTACCTTCAAGTATAGGTTGTGATCGAAATTACTTTTAGTGAATCCCAGCTTCACTAAATAACCATCTATGTGGAAGTACCATGCTCTGGGGACTTGAATCAAACCATACAATGCCTTCTTCAATCATCAAACATGTTTATTCAATCCTCTACTTCAAATCCCTGTGGCTACTTAACACATACTTCTTATTGTGCATGCCATGAAGGAACACAATCTTCACATCCATCTGATGAAGGGTCCATCCTCGACTTGCGACAATGGAAAGTATCGAAAGAATAGTTGTATATCGAGCCACATGTGTAAATGTATAATCATAATCTTGTCCCTCTTTTTGGGAGAATCCTAGAGCCACAAACCTTACCCTGTATTTCTAAATTCTACCATCAACTCCATACTTGATCTTGAATATCCAATTTGAAGTCACCACATGTTTCCCTTTTGGTCTCGATAGAATATCCCATACATCATCTTTGACTGTCCCTTTTGCCCTAGTTTTAATGTTGCTGATAGCTGATTGTAGTGAGCCTTATTACATACAAATCCCTTATATCTCTAGTGAAAACATTTCTTCTTCTATGGAGGGGGAAAGTTCCACTTTAATTATGAAGTAACAGATTCTTCAACCATGTTATCCTTATCACCACTCAGTGTGGTGGGATATAGACTTCTCACTTCTTCTTGGGGCATTCCAGTAGTCACATCTATAACGTCGTCAAGTTTTCCATCTTTATTTGTGCCTTTACCTTTCTCTAACTTTGATTTTGGAGTGGGATAAAGGTTTAGACAACCCATGGGTGCTAGATATTTACTCTTGGCTCATCTCAACCTACATTTCCTAACTTGGGTACAAGCATCTTTACTTCAGGAGACATGATGGGAGGATTATCTATTGCCTCTAGTCAACCTAGGACAACTTTGCTTGTGGAAGCACTTCAAAACCTGGGTTAAGTTCTATGTTTGGAGTTATGCCTTTCTTTGGAGCTTCCTCTTTCTCTAGGGGGGCTAAAATACCCAAGGGAATTTCCCCATTAACATTTATATTCCTATGAGTTATTATACTTATGCCAATGCTTCTTCACAAGGAGGTTTCATCTTCAGCGCCATGTACAACCCTATGGGAACCCAAGCATATGGGGGTCCTTTGTTCTTTGGAGGCACTTCCCCTCGAGGGCATTATTGGGCACAACCCAAGTAAAAGATGCAGTGGAGCGTGAAATGGACCACGTAGTAGAGTAGCAGAGTGCCAAAATGGACCGTGCAATAGATATACCATGCATTATATGGGCTTCAGAGTGGGTCGAAGACCCTCCCTTTTTGTAAAAGAATACTATTTTGTAAATGATGAATGATTTTTACCTTAGTAGCATGTATTAGGGGAGTCCATGGTATATGGATCATGGCATTTTAATGATGGAACCTCAATGTAATAGTATATACTAGGGTAAAATAGCAAAGAGAAGAATAATATTATGATCCAAATATGTGTTATGGTTGTATCTTATTGATCTGTACTTTGGAAGGAAGGAGAGGATTTGTAGCTGATTGCACATAAGCCTAAGTCCACAGTTAAGTGCGTGAGCTGCCTACAACTGAGTGCGTAGGCCAAGAAAAATTTCTCTATTATAAGGAAAATCTCTTGTGAATGTAGTCCCACATTGGGATGAACAACATTAAATTTGTGTCTTCATGCGCTTATTTTCTTATTATCTATTGTAGCTTAGTAGTTTTATTATAGTTGCATTTTATTACAACGCAATAATGATTATGGGTTTATATGATATGTTTTAAGTGATGAATGTAATGTGGCGAAGTAATGTATGAATGTGAAGTAATCTATGCATGTTAAGTATCAGAAGAAGAAAAATACCACATCACATCATCCCTCAAGGCTGCATAAACCTCATTCTACATCCTCCCATAGTCACTTCAGGTAAGACTGTGATCTTCTTGTAGGCCATTGCTAAAAGGGCCAGTGGTTGAGGGTTTTATTGGTCCACAGTAAAGAATCGCACCTGGGTCATCCCAGACAAAAGCCAACAAATGGTTCCATTGTCGAGATCGGGATCTGTTTGAGGGATATGTTTATGTGGCATTCGTTGAAGAAAGAAATTCAAGATTGGGTAGAACAGAAGGAACGAGAATTTGTAGATCAAGAGAATAGAAGCCCTTGTCTATCATCTAAAAGGTGGTTACAAAATTATATTTTCGAAGATTAATATGAAATTTTCTTTGACTCATTTCATGTTGAGTTGTATGAGTGGGTATCAAAGTTGACCAAAAGAAAGGAATGTTTTAAAGGAGAAGAGAACCTAAGGAGTGGTGATTTGAATTTAAACAGGGACACAACAAATTACAGAGATAACCATAAACACAGAGATGTAGAAAAAATAATACTTCATTTCAGTAATGTAAAATACTGAAATATGCTTACAAACAAAAATGGAAATAAACCAGTGTTGGCTTAGTGGAGCTTGACCAAGGATCATGGCAACTGCCTGCACTTTTTTGCACACACTGTCATACTGCACTTGAAGCTCTCGTTCCTCTATTTCCAGTCGCTATATGGTGGGGTCCTCCTGTAAGGAAGTGAGGACCATGAAGGATTCTTCCAACATAGTAGTATAGGTCTGCATTGCCTATCCTATTTCCTCTAGCCCTTTTGGATAGCGCCAGTGCGTTGTTCCCTAACTTTTGAGGGCGTGGATGATTACGCCTTTAATCACAGTTTGACAATCTGAAGGTTGAGGTCCAGTTGTATCCTCGTTGCTTCCTCCTTTCCATCATGGAATCCATTGGACAATCTATGAATTCGCTCTCTTACTGGTAGATCTGTCAGGACAACCAATTCTGGGATAGTTCTATAAGCGTTGTCCACTTTCTGTGCTAGTCCTTGAGTGTGCGCAATGAGTTCATCACGCTGCCAGCTGAGCTGTTCCATATTGATCTTTTTTTCACTCACGAGCTGTAGTGCACAACCTTCTCTAGTGCGAAGCTCAGCTATGACCCAATCCTGTAACTGGTACATGGTTTCTTGCAAGAGGGCAGCCAAGTTTACGCTCAACCCTTTAATCCTACCCACCGTAGCGAGGTCAACTTCATTTGCTACGGCTAACATGCCCTCGGGGAAAACGAAAGTGTTGGTCACACATGTGCACAGAATCTATTATGTCTCTAATGTACCTGCTACGGCATATGGGGCCATCATTCCTATTTGAGGGGTTTGCACTTGTAGTCCCTGTAACTGCGTTCGTAGTGCCCCCAACGTAGTGTTATACTCCACCATCACTTCTTGGAGCGCGTCCTTAGTGACATCAAACTGTTTCACTGATGTCAAAAAGATCACCTTTTGTCAGCGTGATTGGGTCAATGGACGTCTTGGATGCCTTCATCCTCCTTTTGGGGATTGGTTTCTCAGGGACGTGCAAACGTTTCAACTATTGCGAGGTAGTTTCCAGACCCGTGCGATCTTCGTCTAGGTCGATGTCCTCAGTCCCCTGCCCTATGGATATTTCATGGCACCCGTTAGTTTCTTTTATGGGTGCTTTTGGTTATTTCTGTCGTCTGCATCACTGCTGCTGCATTGGTCATCTTTTGTTGTGTGGATGCTTCTTGTTCCTATGACCTCTTTTTGGCTAGCTACACATGTCCTTCTTCCTTTGTTGAGCTGTGGCCTTCTCCATTCCTGCCAAATCTGGGGCACACCACTCTAGAGGCCATGATTCCAATGCTGTGAAGATAGTTTCATCAGTAGCAATAGATGGAAGCTTTGTCCATTCCTTTGCTGGATCCTTTCATGCTCGGACATGAATGTTGTGCATGTCTACTTTAAACTCTGCAAAGCTCTTTAAAGTGGCGTACACTATGGGAGATGATTGTGGTATTCTTGATCCACATCCGGATGCTTGCCTCCATCAACACCCATAAAACCTTGATCGCGTGGATTCGCTTTGCGTCCTTTGTGGCCCACAGCGAAGCGTACTTCATGGCCTCAGGAAGCTCCTGGTCAATAGGCGAGAACTGTCTATCTGCCAGTAGTTTGCCTACTACTAGCACAATGGATAATAGCAACCACACGTAGTGGAAGGTCTTACCCTGCTCTTGGGCCTCCTTGCAGTTTATCAAAAATTCCTCACAGAGGAAATCAGCTGAGTTGAACTGGACCCCCTCCATGCACTGCTCGGCCAGTGAAACCACAGGCGCTGGTACTTCATCGACATGACACTTCCGCATTAATTTGTTAGCCAGGAGTTGGGTGGCTATACACACACCTTTGTCCTTGATACTCTCAATTGAATAGCCGCACTTCTTCTTTTGCAACTTGTATTTGGTTTGCATGGCTCCCGTGAGAGTGAAATCGTTGTTTTTACCAGCTATTTCCATGGGGTCCCTTCCCTTACAAGGAAGCCGAGAAATCTTGTGAATAAGTTCCACCATGATGGGAATAGGCTCCTCCATGTTGGGTTGTGTTATATTCTTTCCATGACTATCCCACATAATTAACCAGGGGTTAGGGGGGGGGGGGGGGGTCATTAGGGGATTTGAGGGGTACTCGTAACCCAATTTATGGGGAATGGGGCAGCCCCTATAAAATTTTGGTTTTGGACCCTATGTTAGGTTGGGCGGACCTACCTATGGTTTTGTGCATGATTTTCGCACATGTCTTTTGGACGTGATGGTTTTTCGGTCCATGGTTTTGGATGCGATGGTTTTCAATCCATGGTATTGGATGCTTTGGCACATATAAATATGTATTGTAACATTGAAAGGAACATAATAAAAAATCAAGCTGGTAGTCCCAATTTTGGGATCCATGGGAAAATCTTTGTGTATATTTGTTTTATGTGTTATGCTCTTGCATTGTTTATTTTTTGTGTTTTAGAATTCATATGCTGGTAATTTTTGTACGGGGTTAAAACCTACATCTGGTATCAGTGTTGTTTGGCTTCAAGGGGATGCCTTTGCTACTGAGGGGTTTCGCTCGGGCCTTTGGTAGACTCTGTTCAGTGGGAAATCTGTGAGATTTATTCTGTTGGTGAAAGAAGATGGCGAGTAGTGGAAAGATAGAGATCGAGAAATTTAATGGTCAGAGTTTTGAGTTGTGGAAACTCAAGATGGAGGATCTATTGGTGGATAAATATCAGTGGATCGTGGTAGATCCAGGTACTAAACAAACAAGAGTGCCCGATCAAGAACGGAATAAGTTGGATCGGAAGGCAAAGAGCACAATAAGACTGTGTTTCTCATATTCGGTATTGCTAAATGTATCAGGGGAAGCTATGGCAAAGGTTTTGTGGGACAAGTTAGGGACTTTGTACCAATCTAAGTCTCTAATGAATAAACTGTTCCTGTGGTAGACACCATATAATTTGAGGATGAAAGATAGATACTCGGTGACAGAGCATCTGAATGCATTTAATACAATGGTAAGTCAGTTAGCATATGTTAATATTAAAATTTCAGATGAAGATAAGTGCATCAGTTTGTTGCATTCTCCACCAGATTTGTGGGATAGTCTGGTTATTGCAATAGGTAGCAATGAAACTACCTTGCAGTTTGATGAAATAGTCTCATCCTTTCTGATGGAGGAGATGAGATGGGAAAATATGGAGAGCCAGAATGGTGATGCCTTGTCTGTACGAGGACGGTCCCAGAACAGAAACAAAAATAAGTCATCGAGTGGGAGATCTAAATCTAGAGGGAGATATAAATCTCCAGGAAAACCTACAAAGGTGGTGCTGGAAATGCGGAAAGGAAGGGCACTTCAGAAGGGAGTGTAAATCTAAAGCTCCTAATAAGGAAGGAGCTTGATGATGCTCGCTTCCGCAGATGGCAAAAAACCACCTCAATGAAGGTGGGGATGTGTACTTGGCTTCTTCAAGTACACATGTAGATCATGAGGCATGGTTGATTGACTCAGG
>APFE030426929.1:70906-100511 GCA_000404065.3 Pinus taeda | reverse complement strand
GAAGAATACATGGCAACCACTCATGCAAGCAAGGAAGCAGTTTGGTTGCAGAGATTGTGTTCAAGTATGGGGTTAGTACAAGAAGCTATAAGGATAGACTGTGACAACCAAAGTGCAATTTTCTTAGCAAAAAATCCCCAATATAATTCAAGGACAAAGCACATTGATGTTCAGTATCACTTTGTGAGGGATATGATAGAAGACAAAAAGGTGTTGTTGGTAAATGTGGAAACTTTGAAGAATACTGCAGATGCATTGAAAAAATTTGTGAGCTCTAAGAAGTTCTCTTGGTGTAAACACACAATGGGTGTTGGAGGGCTGGATAAATGACTATGCTCTCTTGTGGTCCCCTATGGAAAGAAAACAACAAGTGGGTGAATGTTGGGTTGTGTTATATTATTTCCACGACTGGCCCACATAGTTAATCAGGGGTTAGAGGGGGGGAGGTCACAAGGGGTTTGAGGGGTACCCGTAGCCCCACTTTATGGGGTTTGGGGTAGTGCCCTGGAAAATTTTGGTTTTGGACCCTATGTTAGGTTGGGCAGACCCACCTATTGTTTTGTGCATGATTTTCACACATGTTTTTTGGAAACAATGGTTTTTCAATCGATGGTTTTGGATGCAATGGTTTTCAGTCCATGGTATTGGATGCTTCGGCATGTATAAATATGTATTGTAACATTGAAAGGAACATAATAAAAACTCTAGCTGGTAGTCCCGGTTTTGGGATCCAGGGGAAAATCTCTCAGTATATGTGTTTTATGTGTTATGCTCTTGCATTGTTTATTTTTGTGTTTTAGAATTCCTATGTAGGTAATTTATGTACGGGGTTAAAACCTACACTCCAGCCATAGATACCCATCGTGCACCAGGAACAACATCTGCTTGATGACGAAAATGGTGACGGGCGCACGGTGAAAGTGGGGTATCCATGATAGATGAAGTAACTTGACCTTCTCCACACCGCACAACCATTTTCGTGGCTCCAACATGATCACTGGCCCCTCCAACTTCTATTTGATCAAGCTTTTCGTCGTCAGGTGTGGGAACTTCTCATTGTCTGCGAGGTCCCAATCTTCGAACTTCAGGGTAGGAACCCCACCGAGGGGTGGTCCTTCAAAAGTAATGCCGTCGGGGAGGATCGGGGTTTGGAGCACACTCTTCGTGGCCTCTGGGTCTTTGGCCACCCTAACTTTCCCTTTCCATGGAGGGACATATATGGGTAACCTTGTTGCAGAAGGCATTGATGGGACATCCTCCTCCTAAGTGTCTTGCACCTCTATTTGATCAATTAAAGCCTCTAAGTATTCCTCCTCTTCCTCTGATTCAATGGTGATGACTTTTCATTTTTTTTCGATTAACAATTTTCCAAATCGTGAGTTTCTTGGGGATATGCAAGCTAGTCCCATAGTCTGCTTATCTTTCTTTAGTCGCGGCGTTTTTGGTGATTTTGGAACTTTTGGTGCAACCGTCGCATCTCTGGGATCCTCATGGACCACATGGGGCTCCACAGGCTCACTAGCGGTATCTTTGGGGAATTGCACTCCTAGTATGGTAGTAGTCATCATGTTTACACAGGATATGTTCTATCGTGTACTCAAAAGTGGTAAAAGTGCTTGGCGCTTAATGCTCTATAACTGCTTAGTTATCAAACAACCAAGTGTTGTCTCGTGGTTAGCCCTGGGGGTTTTATAGCATCTTTTGAATTTGAATTTGACCATTCCCCCCACTTCTAAGTCATTAATGCCTTCTAAGGGGCAAATCGTCCCAAATATAGCTCTTAATTTGTGTCTTTATTATTCGCTGCCTACTCCTCTTTGTCTTAAATTGGACATCTTGTCATGAACAGTGACATCAACAGTCACTTCCTAGCCTACCCACGTGGCAGTGCAGCCCCCTCTGCATGGGCGTGACCCTTGTGACATGTTGATCCTGCGTGCAACCTCCTCAATGTGCAACTCCCTCCCAGACTCTTTTATAGTCCTGCACTCTCTTTCAATTGCTTGGAGCACTGATACTGGGCTCCCTATGGCTAGTTAGGTGGTCACACCACCATTATGAGACTTCAATTCACCTTCCAGCCTAGTCCGCGGGCACTTCTCAATTACCCTCACTACAGTCAGCGCCGCACATTCTTCCTTATGTAGTGCACTCCCCTCATTACTTTATTTGGTAAGGCGCAGTCACAACCATGGTAGTAGAATCACAAATTCTTAGCTACAATCTTCTAATGCAGTAGTATGGCTGTCCGTATTTTGCCTTATCGCTCTTAGTTTATTGACGAGACATGCTTGCATGATTTCGGTTTCCAGTTTTTATTTTCGTATCCATTAACATGATTTTCTTCCTTAGGCGTACCAGATATTCTTCGAGGTTGCGAAGCTTAAGGTTCCCTCACCAAATGGCTTCCTGAATCTGCATATGTTCGCCTTTGAATAGCTGCATAATTCCTTTGTTTTGGTCCTCGTGTACTGTCCCAACTGTGGGAGCTATTGCTTGAGGATTCCTTTCCTCCAAAATTATGGTCTTGATTCTGCTCCTCAGCTTCAGAATCATCTATGCACTCATGTTTTTGCACATGGCCTTATAGGCCCATTGAATCATTGGCACACATAGGTCCCAATCAGTTTGTCTCATCTGGTGAACCCTGTTCAGGACTCCGCATACCTTACTGAATTCTTCAACATGGAACATTTGTGGTGCGCATTGCCTTTCCTGCTACCGTGTCCTGTTCCGATTTTTGATTCTGACTTTTGGGTGTGCTTGTGTGGGCTACACAGCACATGTCTGTACCCATCGAGATAGGTGGGCGCGCAAGTTACTCCATCCTTGCTGACCAACTCTTGTTTGAATCTGGGGGCTTCCAAACCGTAGGCACATCATCCTTTTACATTCGCGCTAGTCCTAAAAATTTCCTGATGTGTACCCCACCATCATGTAGGTGTTGCACGCAGTGCCCATTTCAATGCATCGAACTGCAACTGTTCTGGTACTGCACTTTCAAATTTGCTCAGGAATTCATCCACCGCTATCAATCCATCATATGTCGATATCTCTCTTGCCTCTGTTGTCACACAATGCATTGATTTAACCATCATGTTGCAATTCAGCGTCGTCACTTCGGGAAACCGATTCTGCCATCACTCTACTTCTTCCTCTAAATCCGAGGTGAGGGAGCTTTCACGCTCCCATGAAATCCTCCCATCTGCAGTCAGATTTACCCAATCCTGGTCTCTCACAGTTATCGTGTAGATATAATCAAAATCGTCGTCGCTATCATCATCGTGCACTGGTTTAGTGTAGCGTGTTCCTTTGGCTGGGTCTAGTGGGACTACTACGCATAGGGACTTTTTCTCGAAATCATTTTTCACTTCTTTAGCTTGATGAATCCATTCATATCGATGGCCCAGTCTATTCCTAACAGCATGAGATAGGGATTGTTGTCATTGACAATATCTATTACTTCAAAATTTTCCTACGTGCTCACGCCTTCAATATCAACTGTTACCTCTTTCAAACTTCCCATGGGAAAAATATTTTGTTGGTTCGCCATTCGTAATTGAATAGGGGACCATTGTAACATGGGCTTGCCCATGCGTTCCCATGTCTGCTTCGGTAATACATTCGCTTCCGAACCCAAATCTGGAATTACCTGATCCATTTCATACTCACCAATATGTGCAATCAACCTCAGTTTTCTTCCAGTGTGCAATGCATGATTCCCCAATTTCTGGATTACGCACGGTTCTCCTGAACCCTTGCACCTAGTGATTAGTTCCTGTAGTCCTTTAACTACCTTGTTGTTGTGCAACTGTTTCATGCATGTCTCCAAAATGGTAGTGAACATTGAAGGATCCATTCCTGGCTTTGGTTGATCCTTACTCCCATAAGTGGAGACCTCCGCAAAGCTCCTCTTAGCTTCCATAAATGTATCCTCTGCGCATTCTAAGTCAAACTCAGGTTCCTTTGTAGGAGCCTTACGAACCCATGTACTTTCCTCTGGCTGCTTCCCCATATCCTCTCCCATGGTCATATCGCTTTTGAGCGTCATGTTTACATTCGGATCCTCTTCGCATGGCTCAAACCTAATCATTTCCATATTCTGAGTTGGGGGAGGCTGGAATACCCCTTTTTCGTGCATCCTTGTGATCAATGTAGGACAATTTATTGTTTCATGATCAAACTGAGTGCAATACAAATAGGATATCCTCATCAGGTTGGTACAATCGCGGGCATAGTGCCCTAGTCCTCTGCAATTGTAACAAATTAATTTTCAGTGGCCCCTTCCTTGTCCCATTCCACCGTGTCCTCGACCTCACCCCTGAAATCTAGAGCGCGCCTTCTCCACATCTAGGTCAAGGGCTCACGTTTCGGTCTCCATCCTTTGGAAAGGGTTCAATCCATCATTAGCTCTTAACTGTGGCAAGTGCACTCATCGTGGACTACCAACCTGCAGAAATTACAAAACAACTACTGCGGTGTCTATGTATACTTCTGCAACAAATGACAATTATCCGTTGTGTGTTTCCCTCCTATCTGACAGATCATGCACCATAAAGTGGGTGCAACACTTGTCCATGCCTGTGCTTCTGGTTGCAATGACATTGGCCCTTCTCCTACTAAATAGTTCACGAACGCTGGACAGTGATCCTTGTCATGGCCATGTCCTTTGCATTTTATGCACTATACTTCCTCACATGCCTCTGGCCACTGTGCCCTATCCTCCTTCAAACCTTGCATTTCCAAACACAGATTTTGTAGTTGCACGTGCATTTGTTGAACTCCCAACCCAGGGTCTTGTATCAGGGTCTCATGTAATCTCATTGCCATTTCCAACTCTTCATTCTGGGTGGAAGGTTTTTGTTGTGATAGAATCATCCTCAAGTGTGGTGTCAGAGATGCTACAAACCATGCATGATGTTGTCCATCTGTCATCGTCATATTGGCTTCGCAGATCGTACTCTTCAGCTGTTGATCTAGATCGGGGTCTTGCCTGGGAGTAATGTGATCTCTTTAAACCTGATGATTGATTGTGTTTCTGACTTTGGCCTACTAAATTCCCTGTTCCACACGTTTTGGATCTCTGCTATCCCTACATTTGGGTGGTTATTAGAGTGCTTGATGGACCATGTTAATGCATGATCCTGCAGTGCACTCACCAATATAGCCTTCTTAATATTGTCATCCATAACACCTTGTGCTTCCTATACTGCTCTTACTACAAACCATAATTGGTCCAGATCTTCATTCCATACTGAACTGTGGAGGTGGAGTGGGTGGCGATGGAGGTGAGGGAGGTGAAGTGGGTGGCAGTGTGGGTGGAGGTGGCAACTGTGGAATGTGCTGCCTTATCAAACTAAGTGTGCTTCACGAAGAGACCTTCATGATCTCTTCAACCCTCTCTCGCGAGGGTGAAATTAAGGGATTGTTTTCTAATTATTCCCCACTTTTGTATATTTTTCTACTTTGCATAGTCCCGAACATTAATGTATTTTCATGACCCTTTTTTCAAACAATATCATCTTAATCCAAGTATTGAAAGATTTAATATACTTACCTCGCGGTCCTTTGACAAAGCGTCATTATGCCTCACTATAGGTCATGGTTGTATCTATCGCAAATTTGGTAATAAACCCCCTTATTATCCTGTCGAGCCAATGGTCCACAACTCTCATGATCTTATCTTATGATTCTTCTAGTCTGCACACTAATTCCGGAGTCCACACTATTTGTTTGTTGAGCCTACACCTTCCCTGGCTGTCAGCTAACTTAGTGATTCACTCATACAGCTCAGAAGGAAAGAATGCAAAGAAAATATTGTGGATTTTCGTATACACGTAGTGCTCCAACAACTTTTCCTTAGATACTTGCAGAGTTCTATATTCCTGTGTCATGAACTCGTGAATCTTCTTGTCCAACCACTCTTCAATTTCCTTCTTTGTTGGGTTCTAGTGGCTCAAAATCAAACAAAACTTATGCAGATCTTAGTTCCTGAAACGAAACCATGTTTTGGCTTAGTGGGGCCTGACCCAGGTTCGAAAGTGATTTAGCCAAGCAAATCCCGGTACTACTGGCCCTTTCAGCAATAGTTCGTGGAGCGTGGACTAAGGTCTCCCCTAAAGTAGTATGGAAGGGTGCTAGAACCAGGTTTTTGCACCCTAGGGATGTCTGATATGAGGTGATTGGTAAGCTGTCCAACCTTCACACTTACTGTGCTACGTGCACTAGTGGGCACCCCTCGCCTCATGATATAGTCTTCGGGCAGTTCTAGTCATAGTGCGACCGATGTTATTTACCCAAGTCTTCCTTAATTAGGCTTTGTTAGCCGATTACTTAGATTATTTTCATATATAATCATTTATACAAGTATTTACCAATTATGCACAGTACATAAACAGAGTAAAAGAAATGCATAACTTCAAAATATAGATTCAAGAAGACATGCACAGAGTAAAGTTCTCTTTATTAACTTTCAATCCCAATTACAGACCCGACTCTGCCCTGTGCACTCAGTTGTAGAGCCTCTTCCTACGACTGTGACCCAGTACACTTTAGATCCAACTATAACCTTGAACCATGCCCTTCACTGTTCTATTTTTTCTTTCATTTCATTTACAACCTAGAGCGTCACTCTATTTATACCATCCCATGGTCCGCGGACCATGGGTAGGCTGACACAACTTTACATTAAATTACAATATTTTAGGGTGGAAAACCCTATGACACATCCTAGACCTCATGCTCCACACCCACAATTCATGGAATCTTACAATATACTTGACCAAACTTGGGCTTTGAGCCCCAAAAACATGCTATGGGGGATCCCATGCCCAACAACATGCTAGGGAAATGGTAGCTTATCTTTGAGAAGGGACGTGGCAGCTACATGCCTCTAAACTGCCTTACAATGAGGCTCAAGGGCCTTTTGATTATTGAACAATAAGAGAAAACCCTAAACAACCAAAACCCTAACCCGAGGAGATGTAACTCCAAGAGTTTATGGGCCCTGTTGGGGTGAGTTGGACAACCAACTTCTTGGGGTTGCAACTTGGTCATATTATCTCCGTTTGATGTGCGTGATAACTTGTTGGAAAGATCTATGCAAGGAATACGACCAAAAAGGTGATTTTAGACATAAAATCATTGTGGTAGATTTCCAAAAAAATGTCGTTTAGGGCCTCAAAACGGCTCTGGAAGTTTAGGATCCAAAAAAATGCTAAAAATTGTAAATTGTGCTACAATTAAGGAAACTAAAAAACCGAAAGAAGAAATGGTGGAGGTCCAAGTGGAATTGGCGGGTGGCCACCAATATCCACTGGATCATTCCTCCCCCATTAGGAAGTAATGGTCCCCATTGTGTTGAGTTCCTCCATGAGATGAGGAAACTTCCGCTGAACTTGGTCCCTGGTGAGACACTTGCCATGGTGAAGGAGTTGGCCTACTTTGACAACTTGATACAGTTGGATATTCTTCTGGCCAGTGTGCTTGATCTATGTGTCCATGATTCGATCAGTTGTAGCTTGTTCCATACAATCTGGATTTAACTCTATGGGTGTGAGCTATTCTGCAATGTCAGATGTGTCTAGTAATGGTGGAAAGTATGGCCGAAGGCAGTCCACATTGAACACTGGGTGCAGGCCAAGGAATGGGGGAATGTTGAGCTCAAATGCATTGTCTCCCAGATCCTTGGTAATGGTGTAAGGACCATATCAGAGTGGTATGCATTTCTGATAGGCTCTAGTAAGGCTTTCCTTTTGAAAATGCAACGAGATCTTGTCGCCCACCTAAAACTTGTGTGGCACCCAATGTTGGTCATGTTGTTGCTTGTAATTGGCATTTGATTTCTCCAGAATGTCATGGACCTACTGGTGAATATGTTGGATGTGCTCAATGAAGTTGTTTGCCTTATCTATTTCAGACTGGACATGAACCGAATTTGTGTGAGTAGCTACAAATGGCATGGCCACATCAATGGGACATAGTGGTTGGAATCCCAAGCCCCCCTGAAAAGAGTTGTGGCCAATCGAACTATGGAGAGCTTGGTTGTAGCTATGTTGAACATAGGGGATGCTCTCGTTCCATGTGCATGGATGCTTCGAGTTGTACATGCGTAGAATGTGTACAATCATCCTATTGATAACCTCTATTTGGCCATCAGTTTGAGGATGGAAAGCTGTGGACTTAGTGAGTTTGTTGTCCAGCATCGACTAGGGACTAGACCAAAATGTACTAAGGAACTTGCTTTCCCGAACTGAGATGATAGATTGTGGGATCCCAAACTGTACCCACACTCGTTCAAAGAAGACTTTAGCAGTGGATTATGCTATGATATTCTTCTTGCAGGCCGCCATAATGGCCATCCTCAAGAACTTGTCGATGACCACAAAAAAACAGTCAATTCCATGCTTAGTGGAAAGAAGGCCTGACATGTAATCCATGGAGATGGATTCCCAGGGTCGACTAGGGGTAGGTAGTGGGGTATAGAGGCCTTGTTTCTTGATGGTTGGTTTGGAAATGGCTTAGACAGTGCATGATCTAATGTACTTCTCGACATCCTATCAAAGATTCAGCCAATAGAAATACTTCTACAACACTGCCACCATTTTCTCGACCCTGAAATTCCTAGTAGCCCAACTGTAGTGTGCTTCCCAAATCATCTTGGAACGCTCACTTGAAAGAACACAAAGGTGACCCAAGTGGCATAACAGGGCATCCTGGAGGTGAAAATCTGGAACATGCTAACCCTCCAAGAGTGTCTGGTACGTATGGTTGAATTCTGGGTCGCTTTTGTAGAGAAGTGGCCAATCAGAAGTCTCGTGCCCACAAGAGTTGAGCACGGTGGTTAACGCCATGATCGATGGTCGACTAAGACAATCTGCAACATTATTTGTGCTGCCCTTCTTATACTTGATATTCAAATGGAACTATTGTAGGTATGTGTACCACTTATGATGGTGATCATTTTGCAATTTCCCTTGGGTATGTATGAATTGTAGGGGTTGGTGGTTTGTGTGGATGACCGTTTCCTTCCCCAAAATGTATTGCTTCCATTGTCAGCAGGCCTGCATAATGGAATACATCTCTTTGTCGTAAGTGGGATACTTCCAGACTATGTCTAAAAGTGTCTCACTGTGATATGCCACTAGATTCCCGTGTTGAGTAAGGACTGCCCCCAATAGCATAGTTAGAGGCATCTACCTCAACCTCAAAAGGTTGTTGCAAGGCTAGTAATGCAAGCGTTGGTGCTGAGCAGAGGTGATATTTCAACTCTTTGAAAGCCTTCTGTTGAGATTCATACCAAAAGAATTTTGCTTTCGCTCCTCCCTTGGTGACTTGACTCAAGGGCCAAGTGATATGAGAAAATACCAACACAAACCTGCAATAGAAGTTGGCAAGACACATAAAGTTGTGAAGGTCTGTTAGAGTGGTTGGAGATGGCCAATCTTGAATGACTTGGATATTGGCTAGATCCACATGCACCCCATGTTCATCAATAATGTATCCCAAATGCTTAACCTGGGTCATGCAAAAAGTGCATTTCTCCAAATTGGCACATAACTTGTGTTGCTGCAGTGTTTGGAGAACTTGTGGGATGTGGTGGAGGTGCTCTTCCCAACTCTGGTTGAAGATCAGGATGTCATCCAAGTATGCCACTACAAATGAGTTGGTGAATGGCCGCAATATGTCATCCATTAGCCTCATGAAGGTTGTAGGAACATTCGTCAATCCGAAAGGCATAACCAACCATTCGAAAAGCCCCTCCTTGGCTTTGAAGGCAATCTTCCACACATTGGAGGGTTCTATTGGTACCTAGTGATATCCTAACTTCAAATGGATCTTGCTAAAATATTTTTCCCACTTCAATTGTTCTAGGAGGTCATCAATCCATGGGATTAGGTACCTATTATGGACAATGATCTTGTTCAGTTCTTGATAGTCAATACAGAGTCCCCAAGTCCCATCCTTCTTTTGTACCAACACGATCGAGCTCCCACAGGGTGATGAACTCGGACGGATGTGACCTTTCTGCAAAAACTCCTAAATTTTCCTCTTGATTTTATCATTCTCTAGAATAGTGCGCCGATAGATTGGTCCATTGGGTAGTGGTGCACCTGGGGTCAGATTGATGGAGTGCTTGACCTGACAATGGAGAGGAACCCCTGTGGGGGAGGTGAAGATGTCCTTGTACTCCTCCACGACCTTGTTCATTTGTAGTTGTCGCACAAAGGGACCCCGTCTAGAGGTCATGACCACCATCTTCTTCTTTCTTTGAGGGCGTATCATCAGGAAAACAAATTTCCCAGTTTGGAAATGAGCTTACTGCATTGTTTTGTAGTAACCAAAGATATGGCGGTAGGCGGTGCTACCTTCAGTATCCTATACAACCTATTTCCCAAAGTAATAATAACAGCATGGGGCCTCGATTCATACACAACATGTTGCTTTGATAAGTATCATTGTCCTAATAATACATCACAAACTTCAAGGGGAGCAATGTCACACAATACCTCATCCGTGAAGGGCTTGATGTTGTATGGAAGGTGACGCTGCTGGTTCACGCGAAGATATCGTCCTTGGTGAAGCTACCCATTGGTGTACGGTTGTGGATGTGTTGTCATCGGTAAGCCCAGCCGCTTCACAACCTTTGTTGAAATTAGGTTCTTTTTGCTCCCGCTGTCGATAATGAACTATAGCGACGAGCCCTTTACCCACATCTGGGAGTGGAAGAGACGCTCTTCCTCCTCTAGATCTTTGGGTTCCTCCTTCTAGATATTTGTGGTGGCAATGGTGGCGTTGGGCTCCACATCGATAATTAGCTTCCCTTTGTCATTCCCCTTGTTGGGTTCTGAATTAGAGTCAGAACATGCATATGATTTTGAAACCTTTATTTTGGCCACCAATGACTGCTTGGCCCGACACTCACTTGTGTTGTGAGTGGAGCTCTTATGGAACTCACACCACTTTCCATGTTTTTTTTCAGTTTCATGGCACTGCTCTTTGCTTGCAACTTTGGCAGGTTGTCTTGCACCACCCTACCTTGGCTTTGTCCTTTGTTCTGTGGTTTGGGGCACCTTTCCCTTGCTTCAGATTCACAGATCCAAAGTCTCACTTCTTTTGTTTAAACTTTTTCTCAACCTTGACGACATATGGGTATGCCATGTTGAGCAAGGAGATGTTCAGGAATTCTATTTCTTCTTGAATGTACTTGTGCAGGAAGCCATGGTATTTGAGTACCAAATGATGCTATGAATCCTTGATACCCAACTTTGTGTGAAGGGTATGGAAAATATTGGTAAAATCCGGCACGTCTTGGTCCCTTCCCTGTCGCAACATGGTCCACTTTATGTATTGATCCTCATAGCTTCCGACAGGGTAGTACTACTCGTTGATGGAATCCAAGAATCAATTCCAAGTGGGTGTGGCTGAAAATAGTGAGCCTGTACTTTCATCCTTCTGGTCACAGTAGGTTTCCCACTAGTCCTTGATGTGGGGGCTTGCTTTGAGAAGAGCGAAAATAATCTTTTTCCAACAGGAAAAATCATGAAAAGAAAAATAACCCTCTAGAAAATTTAACCATTTATCAACGACATCTACGTCTATCTGACCCTAGAATATGGGGATTTCAAAATTAACTTGTACCTAAACGGTGTGGTGTTTCTAGAGTAGTTGTTGGAAGCCGATGCATCGCCCCTAGGTAGCCACTGAAGGATCTGGAAAAATTTGTCCATCATCATGTTCCTTTGTCACTTGAGGGCTTCTTCGAGCAATATTTTGATAGGATCTCCTGGCCCCTCATCTTTCTTTTCATCTGCCATGGGAGGCTGTCGGAATTTGTGAGGCTGGTCTTGCAAAGGTTCAACCAGTTCAAGCCCTAACTCCTTATATCTCCACCTCATCGGGGACACGCAAAGAAAAACAGAGAAGAAAAGTAGATTGCTCTAATACCACTGATCTGGATTTAAACAGGAACACAACAAACTACAGAGATAACCATAAACACAGAGATGTAATGAAAATAATACTTCATTTCAATAATGTAAAATACTGAAATATGCTTACAAAAAAAATGGAAATAAACCATTTAGGGCAATGGTAGCATATCTTTGAGAAGAGATGTGGTGGTTACATGCCTCTGAACTGCCTTATAATGAGGCTCAAGGGCCTTTTTATTATTGAACAATAAGAGAAAAGCCTCAACAACCAAAACCTAACCTGAGGAGATGTAACACCAATAGTTTATGGGCCCTATTGGGATGAGTTGGACAGCCAACTTCCCGGGGTCACGACTTGGTCATATTATCTCTGTTTGATGTGGATGTTAACCCATTGGAAAGATCTCTTTGAGGACTATGACGAAAAATATGATTTTAGACAGAAAATCATTGGCAGTAGATTCCAAAAAAACATCCTTTAGGGCCTCAAAACAACTCCAAAAGTTTAGGACCTGAAAAATGATAAAAATAGTAAACTGTGCTACAATTAAGGAAACTGAAAAATTGAAAGAAGTAATGGTGGGGGTCCAAGTGGAATTGGTGGGTGGCCACCAATATCCATCTGGATCAAGTGGACTCCTAAACTGATATAGTGACTTAAGAACACTGACAATAGGATCTCAAAAGTTGTTTATTTCTAGATTGATATCATCTTGGTAGGCTTCATTACTGAGTTTGTGGCAGACTTGACTATGTCCTACAATGAAGTAGAACAACAATTTTTCAAAGGACCGTGAGGTAAGTACTTGAGATCTATGAAACTATTGATTAAGATTATTTTGTGTGAAAAGGGATTTTTACAAATGCAATTAGATTATTAATTTACTTATGTTTGGGAGAAGATCTGAAGAAGAGACTGGAACAATGCGACGTGGAAAAAGATATAGAATAGACACTAGAAAGAGATCTTGTGGCCAAGATCTGGAGACTTTCATAGAATTGATTATAGCCCTCTTTTGAGTGAATTTGAAAGTTAAGAAAGCCTCGCTTAAAACCCCGATGTAACTCCACAGTATTCAACCTCTAGCTTGAAAGTTCGCCGAAGCCAAAGTCGAGTAATAATCAGGATGCATTTGGTTTTCCCTATCCCCCGACCCCCGCTACCCCCCTAAGCCCCTCACCCCCCATCCCCTTCCTCCTCAAAGAACAAATATGGACGATGATATTAAGCTACCTATTTTTAAAGGAACTGGATCGGAAGATCCAGAAAAATTTTGGTTTTTATGCAAAGTAGTATTGACAATGAAGCAATTCCATGATGAAAATATAAATAAGGTGCAACTTTTCACAACATTTTGAGATAGAGCATTGACATGGTACATGAAGTATTCAAGCAATCATATAAGATCATTTGTAGACATTAAAACAACATTGGTAAAATAATTTAAGAAATTGAAATCAGAATCATAGTGCATCGTTGAGTTAAAGGAGATCAGGCAGAGGCTTATTGAGTTTGTTTGGGAATTTGTCTAGAGATTCAAGTTGTTATTCGATCAGGTGAGCTTTGACATAACTCTACAACAACATAAGGAATGGTTCATAGTTGCGCTCTTTCCACATATTATATTTCCTTTGACACAACAGAAGATAGAAACTCAAGCCAAATCTCTAGAGCTGGCGATGAAATTAGAATCTTCATCTATAGGAGATACCAATGCAGGTATGCAACAGATTTAGAATCAACTTGCAAATTTGACTATGTAGTTACAAGGTATAAAGAAAAGTAAAGAATTTAGAGAAGAAGTGTGGTGGACAAAGTGCAAATCAGAAGGACACTCTAAAGAACAATACCCTAGGTGAACATCATTCAGAAGATTGTTATTTGTTACAAAAATATGTGCAGACTCCTAGGAACCTATATTGCAATTTCTGTAAATCGGTAGGACATGATGAGATCTATTATCAAGCTTATGAACTAATGATGGTGTGTGGTGCTAACACTTATAAAATGCAAGCAGAAGAACATGGAGATGAGGATAATGGACAACACATTAGTCGAAGTGGTTATCAAGGAAGAGGTAGAGGACACTTTGCGAGAGATTGTCAGAATCCCACTATGACATGTAAGTATTGTAAATATTTTGATCATGTAATTAAAGAATGTTTTGTACTTATGGAAAAAATTCAAGAAAAAAGAAACCAACAACCAACACAGAATATCCAAATGATGACTGCCAACAAAAGAATCGATGATCCCCAAATTAATATTGTTACTAGAAGTGGAGTTGTAACTGGTGATGACAGAGTGAATGAAAAGAAGGCATTTGAAACTACATGTATTAGAAATATTGTTGAAAAATCTCATGTCTTTGATATTCATAAATAAAAATGAGTGTTTATAGAATCCAAGCGAAGCTTTATGGATGTTGGAGTTTCGACATAGAGTGCACAAATGAAACAGAAAATAATTGTGACATAACATCAACTTCGACACAGAGCCAAGCTTTGACACAAGATTAGGATTTTGTGAACCAAGAAGGTATTAAATTTTTTTTTTCTTCTACAAACTTATATGAATTTATTAAGATATTAAAAAGTTGTAGAAGGACTTTAGGAATTGATAGATTCTTGTGCATCAAAATAAATACCATGAAGTGAGTTGCGTGCAGTTAACAATTTGCATCAATGGAAGAGAACATGAAGAGAAACGAGGGTTATTGCATAGATAGGATGCTATGAGATGGATCACGTTATTTTAGATCTGGGACCTGAGGTTAATGTTGTGATGAAGTAGACATGGGAGTTAATTGGTAAGTTGAAGTTATAGTGGTCACATATTAATCTAAGGATGAAAAATCAACATAAAATATTCCCCTTAGGAACACTATTAGGTGTAACATTAGACATTGAAGGGGTTCACACTACTACTGACTTTGAATTAATAGAAACTGTAGATGAAAATAACCTCTATCCTGCATTGCTTGGATTTGATTGGGCATTTGATGACATGGATATAATTAATCTAAATAAGAGACAGATGATATTAGAAGGGAATAATATGAGGGTAATTGTTCCCTTGGATGCATGAGAAAGAGTGAGGTATATAGAGCTAGTTAGATAAGAATAGTGCATAGATGATATAGATAATATCTATCAATTGACATAAAAGGAACAAGATTTTGTTAACCCTACTATAGAGGGTAGGCTAAATTGGGAACATGAAAATTCTTATACATCAGATTTAGAAGAAGAATTTGAGAATTGGAAAAAAATGCTACATGAAGTATCTACAAGGTGTCGTGAAAGAGTTACTAAATCAATTCACTGCATGACATCTAAGATATGTAACCTACCTTCTTATGATGTCTTAGGTGATGTGAATATTTTTCTTAATGAATATGAAAACAGGTTCTAGAAAGTGAAATATTGTTACCTTTGGATATAGCCATGAAAGCTACTCCTGCTAGATGGTGGGGTACACATAAGAATAATATAGGAGGTTTGTAGGAATGTCGAAGGTTGACGTGGATAATATTTGGTTAGGTAAACACAAAAATAGAGTTGAAATATGATGGTGAAACTAGTCCTAGGGAGCATATTCGGTTATGTACTACAACATGGAAGAAGATTCTACAACAAGAATGGGTACATAGGTTCATTCATATATTAGAGACAATTCCTCAAAATTGGTTCCTGGAAACAAAGGTTCAACATGGTACTATGAACTAGGAAACTATGGTTGATGGCTTTATATTGACATTTAGCTTTGAAGATGATTGTCCATATATAGATTCAACCCTTTTGACAGTTAACAAGAAGATTTTTGAAAATATAGCTCCAAGGACATGGCAGTGACCTAACTGGGTTGCGCAGATAGAACATGCACTATAACACTATAACCTTATTGCAGAAGAAGAAAGCCCTCAAAGAATTGAAATAGAAGAATTAGAAGGACACCATGAAGTAAATGGACCTGAGCCAACGATATCAGCTATACAAAATCTAGTAAAGACAAAGAAGGGAAATATAGGATCAGAATAGGAACTGAATTTTACAACTATAGGATGTTATTGGGATGAATAATGTCAAAATAACCTTGACATATTGAAGGAAAATATGGTAGTTTCTCCTATACTAATATTACCTTATCGTAATAAGGAATTTCATGTACATGTGGATGCTTCATGTATAGCTTTGGGAGTGGTACTGGCATAACCTAGTGTAGTAGAAATGTATAATTTTATAGCTTTTGCAAGTAGGAACATATCTAAAGTAGAGAAGCATTACACAACTATAGAAAGGGAAGGATTGGCAATGGTATATGCCTTGAAAAATTTATACATTACTTATTGGGATCACATTTCAATATGTTTACAGATCATTATGAAATAAAGGGTATCTGGCTAATAAGCTTGTTTTAGGAGGAAAAATTTGTAGATGGTTACAATTGTTCCAATAATATGACTTTGAAATTATTCTTAAACCAAGAAGACTGAATGCGGGACTTGACCATTTGTCAAGATTGGAAAAAGGTGAAGGACCAAGCTATATATAAGATAATATCCCTGATGCATATTTATTTGCAATCAGAGTTGCAGATGATCATTTTGTAGAAATTATTTAGTTTTTGAACACAGGAATGGCTCCTTCAAAATATACTATGAAGCAAAAGAAAGAATTAGTGGTGAAGGCAACTGATTTTTCATTAATAACAGGACACATATATAATATGGGACTAGATGAGATATTGCGCATGTATGTTCCTAAACATGAAAGGAAAATCATTCTAACAAAGTCTCATGAGGACGCAACTGGTGGACATTAAGCAGGAAAAGCTACGACGCAGAAGATTTGAGCATGGGATTGTGGTGGTGTTGATGATGTTGGACCTGCCAACATTCAGGGGATCACGTCGGAATGAAGTCCCAACTAGACCTCACACCATTTGGCGTGGGAGTCCCATTTGGTATGATGTTCTGGTTGCTATTGTCTTAAGGATTTTCCTCAACTCTTTCTTATTAGCACATGAGAGTGGTTCACTTTGTCTTCGAGAAGTGAGGTTTACGTGCATGGTGAGTGTAAGTGTACTTGTGTCAATGGTTCTTTCACTATGAGGGGAAAAATATGAAGGTGAGTTCCAGGTTGAAATGTATCAATCCCAACTCAGCTAGGAACACACAACACAAAGGACAAGCACAGCTTCCGGTGGAACATTCCACTCGGATGTGGAAGTCACAACATAGAAGGTAAGATAACACGCCCAAAACTCACGAATCAGTCCAAGATGAGTGCAACGGTTGTTATATCAAGGTTTATGTGAAAGATTTGTCTTATGTCTGGCAGAGTAGTCAAAACGGACAAGACAACATTAACATCACATACAACACATTTCCATTAATAGATTATACATTACAACAAATGAATCAATTTAGATGTAGAACACATGGTTAAAGCAACATGCATTATAAGTGTTAAATATCAGTCTGACAACAAATACAATACATGTGTGAGAATGTGTTAGCCTATGGATAGGATTTTGAATTAAGAGAAAGTTCCAAGACACATCATTACACTGTACATCACTGACCCCGTCAATCGGATGTTGGAGCCACTACTTACTCCTCAAAGAAAAGAATACAAACTCTCTTGGCTATGTGGGAGGAGCTGAGGTGAAAATTCCTTTCATGTACAAATGGGGGGGTATTTATAACCAAGGGTGAAATTGACCCTTGTGGTTGTTTGACTACCCTCATGACCATTCGACTTCCATGACTTTCCGAATTACATGAATCTATGTTCAACAAGTGGGTCTCTTGGACTTTCATGTTACATCGCATTGATTAACAAGAAGCCCATAGTAGAGATGTGGGCAACATGACTCATGACTTGACTTGACATGACTTGACATGACAATGTTGGTAAATTCTGTTAGATTCCTATAGTGATAGGATTCATAATTTTGAATTGGATAAGGTTAAGCCTTGTAATGTTGTACATACCTTTGTTTTCTGCAAATGTTTTCCATATTAAAAATTAAAAAATGTAAAGAGGGTGTGTCCTAAAAGAAATATCAAAGGACAAAAAGAATAAGAAAAGATCAAAAAATGAAAATATATGAACCCCAAACACAAAAATAGATCATGAAAGTGTGCAAGTCTAAATACCACTACTATTTTACTTCTTCTGCAAATAATGGTTATGTGCAACTTATCATATATGCCACAACCCATGGTAGTTCTTAATCTTGACTATTTCATGCTTTGAATTTTATGTTTATAGTTAGAGAATAAAATCTGACCAAACAACTTAATCTTGGAAGATCGTTAGATAGGTAGAGAAAATAAAAGGAGTTCATCAGCGTAATCTAAGCCCTTGGCAGATATAAGGTTAGAAGTAGATAGTTTGTTTTATAAAAGAAAAGGAAAGAAAAGGGTCTGCTAGCTTAAATACACCCAAATAAGTGAAGAAATAAAGTTAGGGTAAGTAATGGGTAAGTAGAAGAAAGATTGCTGAAGTATAAAGTTGATTGGCTAAAAGCACATTTATCATGCTTAATCATATGTTTCATTGTGCATGAGCAATTAAGAAAGCAATAGCAGAGGTTTACAAGTTGATTTAATTGACTTCCCTCATTCATTTCATCCCTATACTTACTAATTTCCCCATCCAAAATCCTTTAAGTCAAAAAGGCTCAGAGCATTTCTCTGACTTTTGGTAGGACTGGACCCCAACTTAACGACTTATGGATATCAAGTGTTAGAATTCCCTTCATAAAAGTCATTTCCCCTCATTATGCTAATAAAACCCTTTTTCCTAATGTTAAACTCCATTTTCCTATGAAAAGTAAACAACCCCATGTTAAATTCCATTTCATTCAAAATACCAACAAAAAGTTTGTATCCTAAGTATAAGTGTATGTGAAGAAAATGCACAAATATTACATTATGCTTAGTGGTATGTTCACTCCGCTCATTTCATTTCATATTAATTTTTAACATAATAATATAGCTCTCGATATACCTTTTCCAATATATAAATAAATCTCATATATAATAACCCAACCCTTAGTTTAATTATAAAATACTTTGATCCCATACCCCCAACAAAACCCCCTTAACTCACCACTTCTCAGTAAAGTTAAGATAATCCCTTCATTAAAACCTCATCTGATCATTTAATCCCATGTTTAACTCATAAATAATCTCAAACTACCATGGATTAAAGCTCCGCCCCCCCCCCCTCGAAATCTCTGCCCATTTCATCCATGCAAAATTTCCACCCGACTACTGTCCAATCATTAACACCCAAATCCAATAGTCCATAACCATATCAGGTTCACCTAATGTCTGACCTTTCCCTGCCCGATAAAATGGTGTTTCCCGAGCCCCCATCTGCTATGTGTCAAGCACTAACATAGATTGGGTGACCTCGCCAAAATCCCACCTCCTTCATAAAAGCAGTGTGATGGACTCCGATACCCCCTCCCCACTAACCAGAAACCACTCACTTTTCATAAGATAAAATTCCGTGCCAATTTACCCATTACCTGTTAAAACCCCAAAAACCCTCATTTTCATGCATTTACTCAGTTACACAGGGAAACCTATCAAACCCTTTCAGCACCACCTTGAGCCCCTAAGACATGATTTCACCATGAATTCCCTCTCAAACACCTTCCGGACTCTATCCACAGTTATTCTCAGTTTCAGTACGGGCTCTAGTCACCTCCTCACAGACCTATGTTTTATTAACAAATTGTTGTATTTTGCAGGTAATTAGGAAAAGACCAGAGCTTGGATAAACAGTTTTGACACTAGTCACAAAACTTGTTTACTCCAAGACTCGAAAGGAAATCTATTTAAAACCTTCATTCAGAAGAAGAAAATAGTTATACATAGAACATAGAAATAAATCATTCACATAGAGACATTGATTGTTAAAACAAAGGAACCAAACAGAGCATACAGTCAAAAGACAAACAGATCAAACATATAGAAAGTTGATCAGTATCCATTACCATATGTTGATACCTAAAAAAAAAAAAAAAAAAAATTATTGTTGAAATACAAAATAAAAAGTTAAAATGTATATTAAAAGTAAAAACACAGTAAAGGATATTGACAAATCATCAAAGTAAAAGTGTAACAAATTGAAAAATCAAAGTGAAGATAGATGAAAAAATAGAGCAGTCAAGGTAAACAGTAAAAGTAAACATGGAGGTAGTAATGGTTAAATAGAGATGAATACACTTTCACCAGCAACAAGAATTTTATCCAAAGTAAAGGTAAAAACAACTAAATAAAATTAAGGTTAAAAGATGAAATCAGAGCAGAAATGGTACATTTTCCATAAATTTCCTATTTAAGTCGTGACTTTGCAGAAACTATTGTGGCGAATCCAAGATGCATTTTGAGAAATTGGAGGAGGTTTGTGTTCCTAAAAGGAAAATATAAAAAAACCTATCTCACAGTTTACACAGGTATTACAAAAAAGGAGATAAATTCATATCTTCAGAGCCTATTTGTCAAACTATGCAAAGCCCTGTTTTTTACATCTTTTTGCAGAGAATATTGTGAACAACTGGTGATGAATTTTGGGAAACTGAGAGAGGTTTATCTCAATACCATACTGATATATAACAAAAATCTTTCACATTTTACATATCTATCATGGATTGAGATATACAAAGGTATCACTGGAACCTAATTTTGCAGAATTTCTAGGACAGAATGCACAAAGGAAGGAGGTAGTTAGTTACTTGGAATCCTCATCATCAATTAAGAGTTGCTATCAAATTCGAATTTCTCTTCTTTGTCAACATCAATCCATAAATGTAGTGCCAAATAGATTCATTAGTTTTGAGTGTCCTTTATTTAAGTTTTATTAATGTAAAACAGTTTGAGATATTTGTAAAACCAACCTTGATATTTTTTCAAGATATTTCAATTTAGAATTTGTATAAGTACTTCTTCATTTGAAGTGTTTTTGGGGTGGATTCTATTAGACATTTCTATATGATTTTTTATAGAACACCCAGAATTTTATTGTATCATTTGCTGAGCCAACAAGCTGGATTGATGAACAAAGATTA
The DNA here is from genome assembly GCA_000404065.3 of Pinus taeda. Lineage (NCBI taxonomy): Eukaryota > Viridiplantae > Streptophyta > Pinopsida > Pinales > Pinaceae > Pinus > Pinus taeda. The sequence continues at coordinate 79,487 of APFE030426929.1, read as the reverse complement.
GACATTTCAAAGGATTCATATGTTAAGAGAATTTAAGACAAGTATTCTCATGTGTTTTTGTCATTTTTCTCAAGTTATTCATAATCTTTAATGCTTTTCTCAATCTAAATGTTATAACTAGAATAATATTTCAGAACTTGTTTAATTACACTATGCCTTAACAGTTATGTATTTGAATGTTTTCCTCTGATATTTAAATTAAATAATTCTTAATTTCTCTTTGGTTTAGATTGATTCATGAATATGCAGGTTAAAGGATTCTTAAGTGCGCTTTGATTTTGATTACCCCTTCATTATTCATTCATTATCTGGGTCTGAGAACCCTTAAATGCTCTCTCATCTTGAGTGAAACCCTTTCACCCATCTGTCTTAAAAATCTGAAAAAGACTTTGTTATCTTTCCCTTTGAAAGTTCCCTTTAGTGAGTTAATCTAGTTTTGCCTCTTTATTGTTTGACTCCATAGCCCAATGGTCTAAAAGACATCATTTTATCCATTTGTCTAAACACTTCCCACCACCCAATCTCAAATAAAAATCAAAAACCCCTTGTACATTCATAACTAGCCTAAAATCACATAACTAAAACAAAGTTAAATTATAAAGAGAGAGCCCTCTCTGATCATTAGGAAGGCTAGGTCCTGATCTCCAAAATTGGTTTGTAGTTACCTTGGTGATTTCTTTCTTCAACCTTGAGAAAATACTGAGTGATAACATAATGGTGACTCCACTCAGGACGAACGAAATTTTCTTCAGAAATATTTTATAGGTTCAGATCTGATCTATGATGGTGGACAGTGATCAGACACACAAAGGTTAAAATCATCCACCTGACGACTCCAAATAAATTTTACAATCAAGACCCCACTAGAGGACTGAACATAAAAGACAATATGGGAAGATCAGGTTTCTAACTTGGATTGTTATCCAAGACATCATTTTTTTTCTCATCAAGAAGGTTTTTCAATATATATTGTATTTTAGAGAAGATCATAGATTAATTTTAATTATTTTCCTTTGAAATTTGTAAATATAAAATCTCCTTACGCATTTGAGCAGATTTCTTCTAAATCTTATGATTATCATTTTCCGATTAAGGAACATTAAACAATCAAGACTGATCATACAATCCTTATACATATTCCAGTACCTTGTAAACTTCTTGATAGATATAAGCCCCTCATGTTACCTCCTATACTCCATGTTTTCCCTAACAATTATTACAAGTATCTCTCTAGGTTTGATGGAGAAGATGGCAAAATCACTGCCCAAAAACATATTCAAGGTTTTGAGAATTATCTGGACTTATTTGAGATTGATGAAGATGATGTTAGAATCAAACTTTTTGCTCTCTCTTTGCAAAGTAGAGTAAAAAGTTGGTTCAAGAATCTACCTATTGCAAGCATCTCAAATTTCCAACAGTTTGTCAAATTTTTCCTTGATAGATGGATAATCAAAGTCAATCTTTTTGTGATCATAGAAGAATATAATCAGTTTAAAAGACAACCAAATGAAACAATACAACAATTTTATGACAAATTTAATCAAATCTATTATTCAATGCCATCAAATATAAGACCTCCTCTTGATTCAGCTCTATTGCATTATCCAAAAGCATTTCATCCAGAGATAGAATTTTAGTTAAGAGAAAGAAACCCTCAACACTGGAATAGATGCAGAACATTGTAGTAGATGTAGAAGTTAATCTCCAAATTAGAAGAGAAAAGTTGAAAGAAGGAGCAGAGAAGAACAACATTGGAGAGGTAAAACTCAACGTTTTGGTAAGAAAAATAGGGGAATGGATACAGAATATCATCACGAAAAATAATTTTTTTGTTCAAGATCACCATGACACATTTATTTCACAAAAAGAAGAGGTTGATAGCCATGAAAAAATTCCTATTAATTCCAACTACCATAGATCAGAAGATAGATTTATAGAGCAATATGTGGAGAAGCAATATGCTGATCTAATGCGTATGTGTGATGACATTACTTCTTTTAATGATTTGCCTAAATATGATCAATATGATGATAATTATGCTCTTCAAATCAAATCTAACTTTACAGATCAATCAAAAACTAGTTTGGGAAATAAATAAATTCAGTTTCAGCAGCTTGAAAACAATGATTATCTTATTCATATTAGCTATGAAAGTGAGGAGGAAAGTGTAGAAAATTTGGAAATAAGTGAAGTTTCTTTGCCTCTTTGTTTTGCTTCATTTCAATTCATCAGAGAAAACTATAAAGCAATAAAAAATCAGCAGTCTTTAGGTATTGATATTGACAACAAAGAAGACAATGAAAATCTTAATAAGGATTCTTCAGTTTCACAAGTGCAGTTATCAAATTATATTGAGATGTCTGATCAGATGACACAGGAAAGTTCTATACCACTATGTTTTTAATCATTTAAGTTTTTAAAGGAAATATGGTATAATACTTCCAAAGAAAAGGATGAACAACATGCAGAAATCCATGAAGTCCCATTAAAACCCATATGTAATAGGTTGCAACAATCCTTCCATAGGGTAGAAATATCATCACAAAGCTTATCTGAAAATTTGCAGGGTGATAAAGATGAAAATTACATTTCACTTTCATGTCCAGGAGGCCATTCAAAAAAATTGTACAGTTGCTTAAATCAATTCAAAAATAGTGTGTATATTTTGGAGATCCTTTTGTACATTTTTTAGAGTCAACAAAGGAAATCAAGTATTTTCTTATCTTCTCATGTTGACAAGGTTATATTGGGTTGTAGAACTTCAGTATTGATCATAAACAAGCACATGCAACAAAATACAACTATCTTTATTATGCATGAATGGTTGCATTGGCTTTTTCATTTTACCTAACTAGCAATTAGACAACTGATTAGATTAAGTAGGTAGGATTTCAGTTTGAATAAATTCAGTTTTTCAGCAGCAAGTTTATTTTAGATCAAATTTCAGTACATCATGTGTTAGATTTTAGTTTGCGGAAAAGGCTATGATTTCAGTTCAAGATTTTCAATCACAAAGATTATACACTAAGGCAAAAATCACAGAAGAATAGTTTACAATGTAACTTTAGTCACAATTCAAAGGATACTAATCTTAAAGTTCTTGACATTTCACCAAGAAATTCCATCCCCATGTGGAGCCACTATTAGAGTCCTATAGTGATAGGATTCATAATTTTAAATTGGCTAAGTTTAAGCCTTGTAATATTGTACATAACTTTGCTTTCTGCAATTTTTTTCCATATTAAAAATTAAAAAATGTAAAGAGGTTGTGTCCTAAAAGAAATATCAAAGGACAGAAAGAATAAAAATAAATAAATAAATGAAAATATATGAACCCCAAACACAAAAATAGATCATGAAAGTGTGAAAGTCTAAATGCCACTACTATTTTACTTCTTCTGCAAATAATAGTTGTGTGCAGCTTATCATATATGCCACAACCCATGGTAGTCAAATTTCTTAATCTTGACTATTTCATGCTTTGAATTTTATGTTTATAGTTAGAGAATAAAATCTAACCAAATCTTGGCAGATCGTTAGATAGGTAGAGAAAATAAAAGGATCTCATCAGTTTAATCTGAGCCCTTGGAAGATATAAGGTTAGAAGTAGATAGTTTGTTTTATAAAAGAAAAAAGAAAAGAAAAGGGTATGCTAGCTTAAATGCACTCAAATAACTGAAGAAAAATGTTAGGGTAAGTAATGGGTAAGTAGAAGAAAGGTTGTTGAAGTATAAATTTGATTGGACAAAAGCACATTTATCATGCTTAATCATATGTTTCAATGTGGATGAGAAATTAAGAAAGCAAAAACAGAGGTTTACAAGTTGATTTAATTGAATTTCCCTCATTCATTTCATCCTTATACTTACTAATTTCCCCATCTACAAGTATGTTCTAGTACTAAAAATCCTTCAAGTCATAAAGGCTCAGAACATTTATCTAACTTTTGGTCAGACCAGACCCTCGGCTCAATGACTTATGGATCTCAAGTATTAGAATTCCCTTCATAAAAGTCATTTCCCTTCATTACCCTAATAAAAACCCTTTTCCTAAGGCTAAACTCCATTTTCCTATGAAAAATAAAGAACCCCATGTTAAATGATCCATTTCATTCAAAAGACCAACAAAAATATTTTGTCCTAAGTATAAGTGTATGTGAAGAAAATGCACAAATATTACATTATGCTTAGTGGTATGTTTACTCCGTTCATTTCATTTCATATTAATTTTTAACATAATAATATAGCTCCCGATATACCTTTTCCCATATATAAATAAATCTCGTATATAATACCCCAACCCTTAGTTTAAGTATAAACTATACTTTTATCTCATACCCCCAACAAAACCCTCTTAACTCACCACTTCTCAGTAAATTTAGCATAATCCCTTCATTAAAACCTCGTCTGATCATTTAATCCCATGTTTAACTCAAGTAATCCCAAACCAACACAGATTAAAGCTCTGGCCCCCCCAAAACCTCTGCCCATTTCATACGTGAAAATTTGTCACCAGACTGTCATCCAATTATAAAAACCCAAATCCAACAATCCATAGCCATATCGGGTTCATGCAATGACCGACTGTTACCCACCCGATAAAGCAGTATTGCCCAGGCCCCCATCTGCTACGTGTCAAGTGCTAACATAGATCGGGTGACCTGGCCAAAATACCACCTCCTCCATAAAAGAAGTGTGATGGCCTCTGATACCCCCTCCCTAGTAAACCCAAAACCACTCACTATTCATAATATAAAATTCCATGCCAATTTACCCATTACCCGTTAAAACCCCGAAAACCCTCATTTTCATGCATTTTACTCAGTTACGTAGGGAAACCTATCAAATCCTTTCGGCACCACCCTGAGCCTCTGAGACATGATTTCACCATGGATTCCAAACACCTTCCAGACTCTGTCCATAGCTCTTCCCAGTTTCAGTATGGCCTTCGGTCACCTCCTCACAGACCTGTGTTTTATTAACAAATTGTTGTATTTTGCAGGTAATTAGCAAAAGATCAGGGCTTGGATAAACAGTTTTGATACTAGTCACAAAGCTTGTTTACTCCCAGACTCGAAACGAAATCTATTTAAAAACCTTCATTCAGAAGAAGAAAATAGTTATACATAGAACAAAGAAAGAAATCATTCACCAGAGACATTGGCTATTAAAACAAAGGAACCAGTTAGAGCATACAATGGAAAGACAAACATATCAAACATATAGAAAGTTGATCAATATCCATTACCATATGCTGATACGTAAAAAAACTAAATAATTTATTGTTGAAATACACAATAAAAAGTTAAAATGTACAATAAAGTAAAAACACAGTAAAGGATATTGACAGGTCCTCAAAGTAAAATTGTATCAGATGAAAGAGTATCAGTAAAAGTGTATCAAATTGGAAAATCAAAGTGAAGATAGATGAAAAAATAGAGCAGTCAAGGTAAACAATAAAAGTAAAAATGGAGGTAGTAAAGGTTAATCAGAGATGAATACACTTTCACCAACAACAATGAAGTTTATCCAAAGTAAAGGTAAAAATAGTTAAAATAAAATTAAGGTTAAAGATGAAATCAAAGCATAAATGGTAAATTTTCCAGAAATTTCTTGTTTAAGTCGTAACTTTGCAAAAACTATTGTGGCAATTCTAAGATGCATTTTGAGAAATTGGAGGAGGTTTGCGTTCCTAAAAGGCCATTCTAAAAAACCCATGTCACTATTTACACAGGTATTACAGAAAAGGAGATAAATGCGTATCTTCAAAGCCTATTGTTCGGAATGTGGAAAGTCCTGGTTTTTACATCTTTTTGCAGAGAATATTGTGAACAACTGGAGATGAAATTGGGGAAACTGAGAGAGGTTTATCTTAATAGCATACTTATCTTCGAGAAACTATTTCTCTTTTTACATATCTATCATGGATTGATATATACAAAGGTATCACTAGACCCTAATTTTGTAGAATTTCTGGGGCAAAATGCACAAAGGAAGGAGGTAGTTAGTGACTTGGAAGCCTCATCATCAATTAAGAGTTGCTATCAAATTCGAATTTCTCTTCTTTTTCGCCATCAATCCATAAATATAGTACCAAATAGATTCATTAGTTTTGAGTGTCCTTTATTTAAGTTATATTAATGTAAAACCATTTGAGATATTTGTAAAACCAACCTTGATATGTTTTCAAGATATTTGAGTTTAGAATTTGTATAAGTACTTCTTCATTTGAAGTATTTTGGTGGATTCTATTATACATTTCTATAGAAGTTTCGATCAGAACACCTAGAAGTTTATTGTATCATTTTCTGAGCCAACAAGCTGGATTGATGAACAGAGACCAAACATTTCAAAGGATTCATGTGTTAAGTGAATTTCAGACAAGTATTGTCATGTGTTGTTGTCATTTTTCTCAAGTTATTCATAATCTTTAATGGTTTTCTCAATCTAAATGTTGTAATTGGAATAATATTTCAGAACTTGTTTAATTATACTTTGTCTTAATAGTTATGCATTTGAATGTTTTCTTCTAATATTTAAATTAAATAATTCTTAATTTCTCTTTGGTTTAGATCGATTTCATGAATATCTAGGTTAAGGGATTCTTAATTTCCCTTTGATTTTTATTACCCCTTCATTCCTCATTCATTATCCGGGTCTGAGATCCCTTAACTGCTCTCTCACCCCAAGTGAAAACCTTTCACCCCTCTGTCTCAAAGATCAGAAAAACACTTTGCTATATTGCCCTTTGAAAGTTCCCTTTTAGTGAGTTAATATAGTTTTGCTTTGTTATTGTTTGACTCCATAGCCCAATGGTCTAAAATACATCATTTTATCCATCTATCTACATCCCACTACCCAATCTCAAATACAAATCAACGACCCCTTGAACATTCATAACTAGCCTAAAATCACACAACTAAAACAAAGTTAAATTATAAAGAGAGAGCCCTCTCTAAGCATCAGGAAGTCTAGTTCATGATCTCTAAAAGTGGTTTGTAGTTACCTGGGTGATTTCTTTCTTTAACCTTCAGAAAATACTGAGTGATAACACAATGGTGACTCCACTCGAGATAGCTGGCATTTTCTTCAGAAATATTTAATAGGTTCAGATCTGATCTATGATGGTGGAAAATGATCAGACACACAAAGGTTAAAATCATCCACTTGGCGACTCCAAATCAATTACACAATGAAGACTCCGCTGGAGGAATGAGCCTGAAAGAACAATATGGGAATATCAGGTTTCTAACTTGGATTGTTATCCAAGACATCATGTTTTTTCTCATCAAGATGGTTTTTCAATGTATATTGTATTTTACAGAAGATCTTAGATTAGTTTTTAATTATTTTCCTTTGAAATTTGTAAATATAAAATCTCCTTACACACTTGAGCAACTTTTTTCTAAATCTTATGATGATCATTTTCTAAGTGAGGAGCATCAAACAATCAAGACTAATCATACAACCCCTATACATATTCCAGTACCTTGTAAAGTTCCTCATAGATATAAGCCCCTCATGTTACCTCCTATACTCCATGTTTTCCCTAATAATTATTACAAGTATCTCCCTAGGTTTGATGGAGAAGATGGTAAAATCACTACCCAAAAACATATTCAAGGTTTTGAGAATTATCTGGACTTATTTGAGATTGATGAAGATGATGTTAGAATTAGAATTTTTGCTCACTCTTTGCAAATTAGAGTAAAGAGTTGGTTCATGAATCTACCTATTGCAAGCATCTCAAATTTCCAATAGTTTGTCAAGTTTTTTTTCCTTGATAGATGGATAATCAAATTCAATCTTTTTGTGATCATAAGAGAATATAATCAGTTAAAAAAGCAACCAAATGAAACAATACAACAATTTTCTGACATATTTAATAAAATCTATTATTCAATGTCATCCAATATAAGACCTCCTCTTGATTAAGCTCTCTTGCATTATCCAAAATCATTTGATACAGAGATAGAATTTCAGTTAAGAGAAAAAAAGCCCCTTAACACTGGAACATATACAGAACATTGTAGTATATGTATAAGTTAATCTCCAAATTAGAAGAGAGAAGTTGAAAGTAGGAGCAGAGAAGAACAACATTACAGAGGTAAAACTCGTTAATTTGGTAAGAAAAATAGAGGAATGGATACAGAAGATCATCACGAAAGATAATCTTTTTGTTCAAAATCATCATGACACATTTATTTCATAAAAAGAAGAGGTTGATAGCCATGAAAAAATTCTTGCTAATTCCAACTACCATAGATTAGAAGATAGATTTATAGAGAAATATGTGGAGAAGAAACATGTTGATCTAATGTGTATGTTTGATGACATTACTTCTTTTAATGATTTGCCTAAATATGATCAATATGATGATAATTATGTTATTCAAATCCAAACTAACTTTACAGAGCAATCAGAAACTAGTTTGGGAAATAAAGAAATTCAGTTTCAGTAGCTTGAAAACAATGATCATCTTATTCATATCAGCTATGAAAGTGAGGAGGAAAGTGCATAAAATGTGGAAATAAGTGAAGCTTCTTTGCCTCTTTGTTTTACTTCATTTCAGTTCATCAGAG
>APFE030426929.1:37415-53057 GCA_000404065.3 Pinus taeda | reverse complement strand
TATGTTGTTATGTATATTACTTATATTAATGCTTTAACGTAATAATATTAATAAATAATCAATATTATTGATATTCATAAATTATGGTTTTGTATATTAGTTAATAATCAAACTATTAATACTTCATGTCGCTTAATACATTAATAAATGATTAATTATGACCTACTATAATTGTTAGTGTTTAATAAATAAATTGAATATTAAAATTAATAAATACCATTAATGATTATGTTATCACATTAAACAATTTGATGCTAGTAAATCTAAAATTATATTCAAATATACAATTTAAAAATATTATTACATAAATAATTATAAATGAAATTATTAAAGAATATATCTAACCTTATTATTAATAACATTAATGTTAATATTTTTATTGTCAATATTATATTTAATTATTATTATTATTAATGTCTAAAATGTAACTATTATGAACATTATTTATGAATATTAATGATAATACATAAATTTTATTAATTAACTTTTATTAATGTTAATATTATAGCTTAAATGTGATTAGTATTAGAAGTATTTCTAATAATGTATCATTTTTTATATATTAATATATGTGTAATATTTGTATTTATAGATAATAATATATTAATGATAAACCTAATTTTATAGAGTATATTTACTAAACATATTCTATTAAGTTTATTTTACTAATAATAGATTTATTGACTGTGATTTCATATATTAGTTAATATTATATGGTAGAATTATGTTTTGATATGTTAATTTCTATTTAAACATATGGATTCTTAGTACTTATTAATTTAATTAATTATATTTTTAATATTTGTATTCTTAATATAAAATTTATTAATGTATAATTATTGTAATATTCAAAGAAACCAAACCTTTTTTATACAAAATCTTCAATCACTCACAACAAAGAGTTGTTTACTTCCATCTTTATAAGATAAGTATGTACCTTGGTTATTTTTAATTAAATCTTAATTTAAAACTCAAAACCTAAATTTGAAACTAATTCCGCTATTTTAATTAAACCTTAATTTAAAACTCAAAACCTTAATTTGAAACTCATCTGTGCACTATATTAGTTATTCTTTAACAAGTGGATTGCATTGCAATTCTATTACATTGCAACTTTTCAAGAAGAGTTGTAGCCTATGTTGGCTAAACTCTCATAGGAAACTTCACCTCAATCAAAAACTCAAAACCTAGATTTGAAACTCATTCCTACACTATCTGAGCTTTTCTTTAACAATTGTACTACAGTGCAATTCTATTGCATTACAATTTTGCAAAAAGAGTTGTAGTGTATATTATCTAAATTCTCATAACAAACTTCAACAAGAATCATTTGGAAGAACATAAGACCATTGTTACATGTGGTCATAAGCATATTAAACTTTCTATTATTAAGACTATTTTAAATTTATTTTATTAATAATAAAAATAATAGTTTTATAAACTTTATTTAAAGTTTATTATAGTTTTAATATTTGTATTTATAATTAAAAATACATTAATATTAATAATAGTAAAAAATATATATTTTTAATATTAAACTAAATTTTATTAAATGTGTATAAAGTTTCAAAAATACAACATTCACTTATATTTACATATTCCATAAAAAAATATGAACGAATGTTAAATGTGAATGTTGTGTGATAATTAAATTAAAACATAATATAACTTTAATTACTCTACATTAGCTTTCATCATATTGAACACCAAATTCTTCATTGTATCAACAAATCGGGATTTAAATAATTTACTTTATTTTAAGAAAATAGTTATGCCACGTAGGCTAGATGGGGATATTACAAATGAAACAAGTGTTAGAATTACTGCTTACTTTATAGTTGATCGACAGTTGTTAAATGTTATTGAACATTTATCTCTAATTTTTTAATAATTTGGATCCACCAAGTATTATTACAAGGGAATAAAAATTAAAAAATTATATTTCTCTCTGTAGAATTTTTCCAATTTGTTATGTATGTATGTATGTATAAAATTGAATAAATTCTAAAAAGAAAATAAAAATAATATAAATCCATAATTAGGATACAAAAAATCGATTGTATCTCAATTATGTCCTCAAGGTAAAATTGCATCAATTCACATTTGCAAACAAATATGACATTTTCCTTAAATCTAAGGGTTGTTACTGAATAATTCCATCGGTTATGTGAGGGAATTTTGTTAAAAATCCTTTTCCTATACACTGTATATTAATGGTTTGGAATATTACAACACTTCTTCTATTTTGATATTTTGAATAGTATATTATCATCAAACATTAGACTAATTAAACTCGATCTCAGAAATAATTTTAGAGAAATGAAGATATGGTTCTTTTCATGCCATTATGGATTTATTTCGAAAGTATGGTGGCTAAATTTTTTCAAAAGGAGCAATGGATATTTAGAGGGAGAATACTCTTTTTGCTAAAATTATTTTCCTCATTGAGAGGAAGTATTAGCTTTCTTATTTGTATCAAGGTGTTTACACTATGTTATTGGTAAACGTTGTGTTATGTGGATTGAACCAGGAAATATTAATCGCTTTGATATAGCATAGACTATTTTGGTCTTTCAAAATTTAGATATCTTACTATAAATGGATGAGTGTCCTTGATATATGTGTAAAGGTGTCTTTTGGCACTAAAATCATCTAGATTTTAGAAGATATCATATGTTAAATTATCATCTACATTACATGCATGGCGTTGATGATAGGATCTTAACATGCACTAGGATAAGTGGACTTCCGACTAGGATCAGTACAAGGACACAACATAGTCTAAGATGTTGAGTGGCTCTATTGAGGGATTCTTGCTTGTAGAGTGTAATACATGGATTTTTTTTTTTATATTAGGATATGCTGAGGAGCAGTAAAGCTTAGAGCCTTTTTATAGAGAGAACAAAACGATTTAATGAGGATTGATTGAAATGTGGAGCCTTAGCTTAGAGAACCCACCATATTGGAGGTGGATTCCAACCACCACATTATGCTTTTATATATTCAATAAATTACTATTGATGTGGATATACCCTAATACCTTATATTAGGTTTTTGTGCACTTGGTCCATTTTATATTGTTGGGCTAACTCACCTATCTTATAAAATGAGGAGAGTGTCCGCATTCTTGCAACTTTATCACTATATAATCCATGTATTTTTGTTGTAATCATATTGTGGTCATTTTATTTTGTGATGCAAGGGTTAACTATTGTCTAGACTATGGTCACTAGGGTTTGTGTGAGATAAAGTTAAGAGAAGTATTGCAACAATAGCATTGGCACATTGAATGACCTGATATTTGTGAGACAAATCCTTAGAAAATTACTCCAACATTTGAAGGTCCTAGGATATCTTAGAGAGATTCCTTGATAGCCTACAATATTGTTGGCCAGAAATTGTACATGGTAGATTGTCTAGCTAGGACATGGAAGGACCTATTGTCTTTGCTAGGGTGCACTAAAAAGAAATGTTGTAATACTTAGAATGTCTAAGATATTTTTTTGTATCTTAATTTATGTTGTAATTTTAATTGTGCCCTTGTTGCCTAAAATTGTGTGCTACATTTCTAACGATTCCACCTATTTTCTTATTTATACTAGAAAATAGGGTATTTGGAAATTGAGAGTGATGTGAGCGAGGGCTGCAACAAACCCTCCATATCAGCATCCAACATCACATATAATCTTAATATTTATTGTATTAACCATGATAAATCAATTACCATGTTGAACAACAATCATGTCATGTTAAAAAAATGTCCAATGCATTTTAAGTCTCAACCATGTGGTTGCATGTCGCATTCCTCATTCCATATTTACCCAATAGGGGATCCCCTTAAGGTGGTGGAGATTTCAATCAGGAATTAAGATCCAAATAGACATGCAAGTAATACATATTGATAGCCGCCCATTGGCATTGAAAAAATATCACGAAGTGAGGCTCACGGAGGTTCTTGCCACTAACTTGACCTTAATTATAATTAAGGATGGTTGTCTTGACACCCCCAAGCCATGTAAGAACATGTGAATTTACGTTAATGGATGAGATGATTTTTTATTACTTTCAACAAGATGATGGGGGTGGGAGTAACTGCATTGGTTCAGGCATGGGACTTGGGGATTTGCGTGCTCAAATTAGGGAACAACTGAGAATTAATATGGGAAATACCAAATTATATAAGGTATAAGGTGATGCTAGGATCATTCCAATCTTGTCTAGTCAAAGGACTCATTTGACTCTTTAAAATAAGTTTCCTTTTGGTTTTACAATGCTAGGTGGTAGAAAAAATAATTCTCTTGGTCAAATGATACACACTAGAGAAACAATAAGAGGTACCAGGAAATATTTTTCACAGAGGGGTATGTCAATGGTTTATACATCACTAAGCTAAGTTCACTAAATATGTCTTGATCTCATCATCTATGTATTCATCTTGGTGGCAGTTAAGAACTACCATAATTCATTAGTATTGACCTTATTCTTAATTAACCATGGACATTGGATCTTTATTTTCTTGATTAATATTATGATTGTTTGCGAGGTTTTGGTTTAGTCCAAAGTTTATGTTTTGGTGATGGGGCGAATTTTGTAGTGGGTGGACTAGAATACAGAGACTCATCTAGCATCAAGTGGTTGTCCTCGTTTTATAAGGACCTTGAGTTTATACTTTTTAGATGGAGGGTTTGGTGTGATTATCGTCTTATGTTGTGAATGCTATCCCTAACCACTTATATATGTCTACAATGTACATATTTGGGTTATGGGGGTGTTCTATCTAGGTGTATTGATTTCTTTTGTGGAAATAGTTGTTTGGTTTGTAAGAAATATTTTTATATAGCTTGGAGTGCAATGCTTTATCAATGAGGTAGAGCTAGAAATGGAACTGCAGATAGGGATCAACAAGGATGACAACTTGTGGGCGATTTGGGACATGGTGAGACCCTCTACCCCATTCTAGCGCACACCCTGATTATTTAGGACTTATTTCCTCCCAATACGACCTTATTAGTCAATTTCGACATATCACCCAACCTATGGAGAAACTCAACAAAGACTGACATGAAGACAAGAATACAATTGTTAGTGTCATGAATGAGTTGTAAAGAAACCATTCATATATTCTTGATTATTGGGCTAGCATGAAAAGGGTACAATGGCTCTTATAACATAAATTGGATCACTTCGAAGGGATACAGGCTATATGGTGAAGCACATCCACTGTGACATTAGGCCTCCTCCATCACCATGATCCAAACTTGAGCATAGTGCCCCTATAAATTCATATTATTTATAATTGTATCTAGGAGCATCTTAATATTGAAGGTTTTCTAATATAATGTGTCTTTTTTGTTCTAGTTAAAAAATTATTTTTGGTAATTGGCTATAATTTTTAGTAATTACCTACTGGCCAGCAAATAGGGTATGGGTGAGGACAATAGGATCATAGAAAATTATATAAACCAATGTAATCTTATGAAATAATGAAAGTTCTCAAATTGACAAAAAAGGAAAAAAACCATCTATAGCCATCCAAGAAAGATCACTAGTTTATAAATAATGATACATTTGGAAAATGTTAATGACTAAACAACTGAATGGAATGACATAAATAGGGGCTAAACTTGTTACAAGCATTCATTGGATTAGAGAATGATAAGAAACTAAACGATGAAAGGTTTTCAATTATATATTACTTTAAATTTTCAAAAAAGTAAAAAACAAAATCACAAGTATTTAAAAAATATATATACATATGTGGATTGACCAATAATATGCATCTGCAAGTTAGATTGGTATAATATAATGAAAGAAGGATGCATTCTCAATATATTATTTATGTTTGCAAACAAATTTTGGATTCAAATACATACTTTTATAAAGTTAATGGATACAATTGGATTCAAAATTTTAAATATATTATAATAAAAAATAATAGTTTAAAAATAATTTCTACAATCACATTAACATTCTCATAAAATTTATAAATTAAATTTATGTTTTTAATATTTTTTTTTAAATTTAAATAATGTTCAAGACTATACATGTTTTGTTGGAAGCTTGTAAAAACATGCCACTAAAATAAAAATTTCCCTTCTACTCTTATGAAACCAAGATATAGACTAGAAAAATCTATCATATATAGGAACCGACCAATTTCTAGTTTCATTTATGATGTCATTAATCATTGAAGTATGGATAAGTGCGACATTCAGAGAAAATCAGATCAACAACCTTTCAATATTTTTTATAAAAACTTTTTAAAATATAATATTAATAAATGGAATTAAATATTAAAATATATTGATTGCATGATTGGTGATCTACATCCTTGTATAAGGGAGATGTGTAATTACTAGAAGCTAGATTTAATTATGCTCTCAAGGGTACTATTTTGATCTTTGTCTCAAGAATATTTTTCAAACATTTAGGTACACATGTGATTATTTCATTCCATGAATTGTAACACTAATGTGTATGGTTTCATATTCATAGACATATGGATATAAATAAGATATACCATCATTGAAAATATAGAAGATTCTCGTTGAGATATAGAGAAGTTCTTAAAAATTATTTGGCGAGCTAGTAACTTATTATCTAGTTCTTTCATTTATATACTATGCTTGATTGCACCAAGAATTAAAAAAACACAATCTTTTGAGTGGTGTAAAACTTCTAGGAAACTATGGATCTTTGAACTCAATGGCCATTGATTATGCATTTCACCAGATATCTGCCTGCTACCAATAGAAGTTGAAAAGTGAGAGAGTTTACCAATCATATATCTATCTCCGATACCAATAATATATCTATGTATAATGGATAAAACTATAGAGGGATTAATAGAGATGTAAACATGTGTCTTTACCTAGAAAGTGAAATGTAGGGATTGTTTGAGGTAATGAAAGTTATTTTCCACTTCGTTGTTTTAAACTAGTCATAAATCTAGTTTAGTTGAAATATCAACATAGAAATGAATTTTCTACCCTTTCTTTAAAGGATGAATTTTGTCTTGAAATATATTTATGTTAGTGCAAAATAATATAATACCAAACAAAACCCTTTATTTTATCCCGCTTCTCTAAAATAAATAACAACTACATTTTCAACATTTTTGGTGAAGAGAAGGTAAAGATAATATCTTATTAGTTATTTATGTTGTTATTTGAATTATAATTTTGATCATTTACTTCAATCCAAAATTCATGAGTATTGTTGAAATTATAATTTCAAAATAATAAGATATAAAGTTAAACATTTATAGTTTATTTAAAACTAAACAATATTATCTAAAATTTTATAATAGTTTATGCATTTTGGTCACCATTTAATGTTGTAGGTAAAAAAAATATGAACAATATTTCTTTCTATGTATCAATATTAATCATATTATTTATATGATTTTATGTGATAAACACAATTATATTCAACACTCTTAACATTATCATAGTTACATAACTTAATATTAAATGTATGAGACATCAATTCATCCTTTATAAAAAATCCATACAATCCTTATAATACATATGGTAAAAAAAAATCCTAGATGCATCTTAAATTTGAATCTATTAAGCTAATATATTGATTACACCTTTCTAGTTGCAAAGCTTTCCCCAAGTTTTGCAGCCACAAAAGAGGCTTGCACCTCGAAATATTTGATGTGGATTTAGGGTAGATCTAGGTTTTCTCACCTACACAATAAATTATATTGTGTATCCTATAAAGTTTTAGCGGAAATGAAAAAAACAAATTTGTTAAAAAACTACAACCTCGAAAACAAAAGTAAAATGCAAACGACGAATTCTTCATTGAAAGGGAATCGATATCATTATGATATATTTGTAATATATTCAATTAAAAATATGAAAATAAATATTACTCAACATCAAATCTTCAAGTGTTACTTACAAAAAATGGTCTGAATATGTTTACACAAATATCATTGAGGGTAAAATAAATAACTAGAAAAATATTCCTCCATAGAGTCACACATGTTCAATGAGATAAATGTATAGAAAATAAACCAAGTAAAACCATGATTTAAAATAAATAAATTTCTAAGAAAAGATCCACACAGTAGGCATTTCATGGTGTGTAATCATATATATGACCTAGAGAATCATTAACCATGTAAGGGCATTCCTCTGAAAAAGATATATTCAACCACACAAACTTACATAAGATAGATAAAATGATATTGACACAAATGAGTTTTTTTTATAAAGAAAACTAAATATCTCCCAAAAGGAAAATGTTTGCTAAAAAAAAACATTATTTATAAACATATAAATTAAATAGAACCCTATTTTTTCACTTTCTAATTTAAAATTGTTAATGATCTGTTCAAACAACGTAAACAATAATACATTATATAGAAAAGCTTCCTATCCTACCATGAAAATAAAATCATGGGAAGTAATTCTCAATGAAAATAAAATCTACGAAAACTAGAGTTAGCATCAAACGAATCAAATGAAACCATAGAGTTGTTTTTCATCTCATTTACAATTTTCAATGATCGATTCAAACAAAGTATAGCCCCCTAGTCCTCTTCCTCATCTCTGAAAATTCTATGTGGAAAATAACAAAGATTTGGAAGATTCAACACGCCAAAGGTTTTAGCATAAATTCATGGCTCTAATCATGGGATTTAGGGAATAGAGATTCATGAGCAAAGATGGGAGATGCTAGTTCAAAAAATCCTTTCTACAATAAATGCCAATGAGAATATTACTTCAGATGGTTAATAAATGAAAAATGTGTATGAATATATTTTTAAAGAATGTTGAAGGGTAAAAATAGGCCCTCCCTCATTCCATACCTTTTTCCTTCTCTCATTCGCTCTCCAACTCCCTATAACTCTGGCTATTAGCTCTCACTCATGTCTCTCTCTCACATTGTTTCTCAATCATTATGTCTGACTCTTACTATGTCTCTCTCTCACTCTCTCTGTGAAATTATATCCTTTTTTGTATCTCTTTTTCAATATATGACCTTCTCTATCTGTGTCTTACTCTCCCTTTCCCCCTCTCCCTCTCTCTCTTCCTATCTCACCCTGACTATCTCTTTGTCTCTTGCTCGCTCCATTTCTACTTCCTCCCCCCTTGGCCCCTGTGTCCTTCTCTCTCTCACCATTCTTTCACTTTCTCCCCATTTCTATTTCTATTTCACTCTCTCATTACCTCCCAATATTACTCTTTCTCATTCTCATAATGTCTCTCTCACATACTCTCTGACATTATATCCTCCTCACTCTCGCTGTAAAACTCTTCACCTCTCCCCCTCTCTAATTTTCCCACTCTCATTTTCTTACTTCCTCTCTCATTCTCTCTCTTTTTATATCTCTCTCTCCCCCTATCTCTATCTCTCTACCTCATTCTCTCTTTTTCTATCTCTCTCTCCCAATGTCTCTCTCACATTCTCCATCCTTGTCTCACTTTCACTGCGTCTCTTCCCTCTTCCCTCTCCCACTTCCACTATGTATATCCCTCTCTCTCTCTCTCTCTCTCTCTCTCTCTCTCTCTCTCAATATCCCCCACTCTCTCTCAATAACCCTCCCACCTTCTCTCTCTCCCCCTCTCCCTCTCTCTTTGTTTCCCTCTTTCTCTCCCCCTTTCTCTATATATCTTTCACTCCTTCCCTCTTTCCATTTATTTATATCTCTCTCTCTCCCTCTCTCTTTTTATGTCTCATCCTCTTTCTCATTCTCTCTCCCCCTTGACTCTCCTTGTCTTAACATCTATCTCAATTTCTGACACTCTCTCTCTCTTTGAGCCACTCTCTCTAAATCCCCACTCTCCATATATCTCTCTCCCTCCTTTTTCTTCCTCCCTCCCTCGCATAATCATAAGCCTAACACACAAATCTTAAATGTAATTTATAAACTTGACTTGACTTAACATTACTTAGCATTAAGTGAAACTTATTCTTGTAATAAATATATATGGTTATAATATACAGTTTTATAGACATTATAAACTTGAAATCTATTTTAATAAAAGAATTAAACCTCATAATTCTATTTAAACTGTAATTTAAAAAAATAAAAAATAAAGATATACATTCTAGCAATTTTTATAAAACAATACATTATAATATGAGTATCTCTAATAAAATAATAACTATACAATATTTAAATGCATGTCAAATAAATATACATTTCAAATTTAACATGAGCTGAGACAGATCAAATTTCGTGTGCAAAATTTTTTATAGTGTAAAATACAATGTGTTTGCTTAGTGTTTAAATTGTATTTTTGAATGATAAATAGAGTATACATATAGGAACAAATAAACATTTTTATATATACATCAGATGTATATCTAGACATTTTGTCAAGCAAATTAAAGTAGTTTTATTATTAAATATATTTTTCAGTATATGTCCATATTAATTCTTGTTAAAATATTTTATTGATAACCCACATTGAATATTTTTTTATATACAACATTAAGAATGTTTTATTTGAGAAAATTTATTTCTATATATAGGTATATATGAAGTTCATATCCACATAAATTACTTGAGATAGATCTTGAAATAGTTTATTTAAATCTCTTGTTGAATTTTGAAAAGTAAAAGATTTAGAAGTGATACTCATATATTTTTTTACTTCTATTCATTTATTTTTATGATAGGCTACATTATTTTTCTTTTTAAAACATAATTTTAAATTTTAAATTTTATTTTAAAAGGGTACCGACCAACAAACAAACTTACAAATACCCCTCATACAGGGCTTTAGAATAAGCCTCTCTACTAAACTAGCCTCTTAGCTTAATGACAATATTGCTTCAGATTGTCAAATAAAGAGGAGTCTTGTCTAAATATATTGTGAGAAGAAACTAAAAGGCACCTAGACATTCCAAGAAATTTAAGTTTCAAATATTCATTTCTATCGATTTAAAAATCCATCCCTTACCAAGTAAGCATAGTTGCGGAGAGTCAAGGAATACTTAGACATAGAGCTAGATTCTAGGCTTAACTAAAACTTAGAAGAATGACTTCGTCTAAACAAATACATAAATGCATACTTGTTACAGCCTTAAAAAATGTGTTAAGCCACACACATAAGTTATTGTAGTGGTTGTATATGAGTCTACTTAAAATGTTTTTATAATCTTTTCTCTTTTTTCATTTTTTGAAGTTGGTTGACTGTATTATAATAATTGGTCCATAGGTTTTAGTTCTTTCTTCATTTTCTCATATTGTTATTTTTGGGTTTTCTTTTATAGCTTTATCATATTTTTAATTTTTTTAAATGAAATATATTCTTATTAAAATAACTATTTTAAACATAATAATTTTACTAAGCATTTAGTATTTTCATTTTATAATATAGTGTCTTTTTAATTAGTATATATTATAATTTTAAATTCAATTTCATAGAAAAAAAAAATAATATTACTAAAATATGTGTTCTAAATATTTAAAAAATTACAAATTAAAAATTCATATTATTACTAAATTAATATTGAATATTAAATTTTAATCATAATTAACCTAAAACATATTTTTGAATATCTTTAATAATAAAATTAAAATTAATTTTATTATTTCAATTAAAAATAAACCATACCTAAAAATAATGGCCAAATCTATTGAAATCTCACACACTGATTATAAGGAAAAAAATATCATCAAGATATAGGTGTATTAAATATATATTCACAGAAAAAATACATAATGTGCGCGAACTTTGCATATATTGCAACTTTGCATATATTGCATTCTTTATTTATGTTCTATTTAGACAAAATGTATATAAAAGAAATACAGAATGGTACTTGACTTGCCAGAACATTGCATATGATACTTTCTTTATTTATGTTTTTATGTGGTTTTTTTATTTTCTTTTGGATTGAAACAGACATCCATTCATCACGGTCAAACTCTATAACGACAAAATTTCTTTGATCCAAACTATGGTATAAGATGGAACAAAGCGGTTGATATTAACCTACAGATTATTTTGGATCTTTGAAGCAAAAGCTAGGCCGATATTTTTTAACTTCTGTTATAGTATTAATACGTATAAAAATTCCTTTAATTATATCTTCTGCTGCTTCAGTATTATTACATATATTGCATGACAATCCAGATTTTATCATACTCTTTCATGTCTGTATTTCTCGGAGAACTTTTGGTACACAACATTTGATTTGTTCACAAGCAACGCATTGTTCACAAGCAACGCATCTCTGCACCAGAAAATGAAATCGTAAGATAATTTTACTTCGCTACATGGAATCATTACGATAAGTATTATATTTGTACACAACATTTAATCTTGTTCACAATCAATGCATCTCTGCACCGGAGAATGAAATCGTAAGATAATTTACTTCGCTACATGGAATCATTACGATAAGTATTATATTGTATTATGCAACCGTTGAAACGAATTTAAACACACATGCGTAAGTAGTGGTTGCCCTCCGTGACAGGTAACGAGAGTAGTGGATGCTTGGATAGCATCCAAAATTCAAACGAATTTATGACAAGTAATGGGCACCTGTATTTCGTTATAATCTCTGACATATTCCATTACCATGGAGTTTGTTATAGGAATATTCGTACAAAAGCATATTCTCTGACAAAAGCAGCATATTACAAGAAAGCAATTTATCGAACTTTAATAATGGCCCTTTGCGTTTATATTAGGGAAACTATGAAAACTCCGAGTTGCACTCTGATAATGGCCATATATAATGGAAACCATGAAACCTTGGAGTCTATGAAACTTTCAAAGGGGCCTGGGAAGGGAATATAGTCGTTGAAGGAAGTGGGAGAGGAGTGGCTTATTTGCGAAGGGTGAAAACGGTAGAGCTCTTTACTCGGCCCAAGAGACGATGGATTTCATTATAGAAAAGGGGAAACACATTTTAATACTAAAACGCCGTCATCATGTGGGTTACTGGGCAGGTTAATACTGAGGCTCAAGGCAGCGGTTGCATCAATATGCAGGGGCTATTCAGAAGTAGCAATGGGCGACCATTAACATTGAGAGACATAACGAACCCGATTCTGATACCCTGCTATGATTTATCCAGCAGCTCACTGTTCCTGTTCGCAGAGGCAAGTGCAAAGCACACGCAGAATTACAATTTCAGTATGTGGGAAGTCTGTCATGCGGCAATGTGCTCTCTAGGATTTGACATGTCTATTCCCGTTAAGTCCGTGGATGGGCAAACAATAGTTGTGGGAATAGATGGAGGGTTCTTGATGAACAATCCCACAGCGGCGACCATTACTCATGTGGAATAATAAGGTTGCCTTTACGTCTGTTAATGGGGTGGATGATATCTTGGTGTTGTCCCTGGGAGCGGGAGCGGGAGCAATTGATTGTCCATAAAAAAGCGGGGAATAGTGGAATGGGCAAGGCCGATTATGAATATTATGAGTGAAGAAATCTCAGATATTGTGGATCTTGCAGTGAGCGTGGCTTTTGGCGACAGAAAACAGTGCATGTATGTTTGTCAATGACCGTATGCATGGATGGCATCCAATTCCACACATATATGGTAACATTTTAAGCTCTGCAGCATCGAATTCCATTTATATGGCATCGAATTCCGTCTATACATCATTATTTTCTGTCAATTTGATCGCGTGTTTATTTCTTTGTACCGTGTTCATGTCATCCTACAACGTAGGAGGAGGATGTTAATGCTGATTTCTTGGATGACCTCAAAGGAAAAAGGAGTGGAAAAATGAGGAGAGACGAGATTTACTATGATGCAAATCTTTCAACATCTTTTACGAGACAAATTGGAGCTACACGTATGTAATACTTTCCATTCAATATTTTTCCCATAATGGTTGCATGAATTTGAGATGAATTTGGTTTAATTTAGTTTAATAATTAAATTACTTTGCAGTTTAATTGGTTTAATTTAGTTTAATAATTAAATTACTTTGCAGTTTAATTATTTTTTAGGTACTTATTATATTTTTGTATAATTCTCTATCTTTTTTCAATTAAATTTTTATTGGTTTTATGTTAGTTTAATCAATCCATAACATTTAACTACTTTATTTTTGCTTGTAGAATTAAAGTTGTTTTTATTTCTATCAACTTAATCGGACTATTTCATTAGTTGATTGAATCCCAACACAATTTTTTCCATAAATTTACCTAGCAACTTAATTACAATTTTCACCTTGACTATTTATTACAATTTTATAAATTTTAAAGCTAATTACAAGATCTCTAATATTATTAAACTACATTTCAAATTATTGTTGTAATACATATACTAGCCATATCAAATCTTGTAAGGCAAATCTTTGCCTTTGCTTTATAGCTTGAGTGTATAAATCTTTTTGTACAAATAAACTCACTTAACTTCGACTAAATCTCTCTGTAATACTAGAAGTCAAATCTTGTTGCACATCGTAAGCCTATAAATATACATAAATCTCGGTGTACGGGATTTGATATGTGAGGAGGACCTATAATTTCTCATCCACATGAAAATGAAACACCTATAACAGTGGTCCTCTACCTACAAGGACATCTTCTCTCTATTATTCCTTGTTTTGATAGATAACATCTATGGATAATTCCTTCAGCATCTATGAATAGCATTTATGGATAATTTTATTCTCACATTTGAGATGCTGAGCACTTGTTTCAAAGTCCTGTTTATAATTATTTTTCCGCAACTATGGATAGCATTTATTTATACTTTTACTGCCCCATTATACTTTTGTTCACACATTTCATATCAATATTCGTCTCCTCACCTATCATTAGGCAATTAAATTTTCTTTTGAGATTTAAACACAAATAACAAGAAAAGCTGAATGGCTACAATTTCGAAAGATCGATATGTTCTGGTATAATGGTGATCAATTGTAATTAGATTAGAAATACATCTTAATTGGGAAGGTATTGGTCTTACATAGAATGTTTTTGTAATTTTGTGTTTGGGGCACCCTAACTTGATTTGCTCCAATGTCGAGGAAGCCATTTGCAATTACATTTGAGAACATATAATTAATTATTTATATTGCATTTTTTTATTTAGATTATTTGTGGGATTAACATTCAAGTATTGATAACTGAATTATCATTCACTGTAAAATAATATGAAAATATGTAAGTATCCTAACTAGTATAAATAGAGTCAATTAAATGATATGTAATTATTTTATTTTTTTTTGTTTTTCTTAGGATGATAAGGAGGAGGAAATAGGCAGAGGTTGAGGAGGCTGAGGGGGGAGAGGAGGCCAACGGGGAGGACGCACGAGAGGAGGAGGACGTAGAAGCGAGGGAGGAAGCCAAGGAGGAAGAGGGAGAGGAGGCAGAGGAAGGGGAGGAGGACTGGGAGGTGGCGAAAGAGGAGGATGAAGAGGCGGAGGTGGAGGAGGAGGAGGAGGAAGAGGGGAAGGGGTAGGAGGAAGAGGGAGAGGCAAAGGGAGAGGTGGGGGAGGAGGAAAAGGGAGGGAGAGGAGGTGGAAGGGGTGGAGGAAGAGGCAGGCAAAGGGAGGGGAGATTGAGGAGGTAGAGTAAGAGAAGAATCATAGAGAGAAGGAGGAGGGGGAAGAGGTGGAAGATGCAAGGGCGGGAAGGCTAAGGTTTGGGGGGGAGGAAAAGGAGGACGGACAGGTAGCAAGAGAGGAGGGGGGAGAGG